>JABUQX010053969.1:0-15000 GCA_015478945.1 Trachelipus rathkii | reverse complement strand
TTGACGTTCCAAGAGCAGTATTTTAAGCAACGATTTCCGCATCCATATATGTTTATGTATTTCATATATCAAAATATTATTTTTCAATCAGATATCTCAAAAACTACATAGCTACAGGAAAAGGAATTACATTGCTCGGAATGCGCTGGCCTCCAATTTAGTGCGGGGAAAATGTAAAAAAAGAAAAAAAGAAAAAAAAAAAACAATATCTCAAAAACTACAATAGCCTACAGCCAAAGGATACATCTTTTGAATCTTGTAAAATTTATGTTAGGCAATGTAAAAAAAAAAATTAAATAATAAATAAATATTGGCTAATTTTTTTTTTAGAGCAGGGGACATAACATATACTATAATATATATATATATATATAATACTATATATATAACGTATATATTATATAAATACTATATATTATATATAATATAGTATATATATATATATATATATATACTATATATATATATATATATATATATATTATGTCATATAAATAGCTATATATTTTTGTAAAGGTATTTACACGCAATTTAGTGGGCTCGAGCCGACGGGGAACACGGGGGGACGTTTTCCATACCCCGAGGGGAGGGGCGGGGAACCCCCGCGACACCCCAAATACCAAGAGCGGCGGTTCCAGAGAGACCCTACCCGGAGGGGAATAGCCCACCCCTTAGTTCCCCGAAGCGAGAAGACCGATCCTGCATCGGTGCGTATACCCTTGGAAATTCTTTAGTAAAAAAAAAAAAAAGGCAAAATTAATGAAGTCTAATTATTATAATAATAATAAAAGGTCTCTAAATAGCTCTCTAATCATATACTATATATTAACAATAATTTTTTTATTTTTTTTTTTTTTTTACATTTCTAGCTAAAATTTTACCAGCATTATAAACATGTATTCTTTTCCGCTGTAGCTATTGTAGTTTTTAATTTTTTTTTTTTTTTTTTTTTTTTTTTTTTTTTTTTAATTTTCCGCACTCAAATTGAGCACCAGACATTCCAGCAATGTATCTCCTTTTCACCTTAGTATTGTAGTTTTTGAGATAATGAATAATCTACTGAAGAAATTTGCTGTAACTTGAAATAATCTTCCCATATAATCAATAATAATATTATTACTATTTATATATGTATATATATATAGACTATATATATATATTATATTTATATATATTTATATAATTATACTAATATATATATATATATTATAATATATATAACTATATAAATATAATATTAATCTTATATATCTATATAATATAATATATATTTACATATATATAATATTATATATATATTATTATATATTATATATATATAAACTATTGATACTATATATATATTATATATTATATATAATATTAAACAAAGAACCATAAAGTGGGAAGAGTAAAGAATTACTGCTTCTCGGATTGAACCACCGTAGCAACAGAGTGACAATATGCTTGATAGCTTTACAACTGAGCCATCCCCCAACCTATAAAAGTGAGTTCAAGAAAAGTTTTAAAGCATTCAGTAGTTTCCCATCATAAGGCGACGATCACCAATTGTCCAGCCGTACCTATACCTGTTACTAATAATATGTGGTTAAATATTGACATATCGCAATTTATTTTTTAAAGATGTTAGAACACAAAGAACATGAACATTGGAAGTTAAAGAATTACTGATTTCCGGGATTGAACCACCGCGTGTTGCGAATAAGGACGCCTTGAGGGGAACTCGATTGCTTTAAAGCTGTTCTTGAACTTAACTTTTTGGGGTTGAGGGATAGCTCAGTCTTAAAGCAGCAAGCCATATTTTACCTTCATTTCGCAACATGCGGTGGTTTCAATTCGGATCAGAGGGGCCATTAATCTTTTACACTCCCATCTTCATTTCGTTGGTATTACATCTATAACATAATAAATTGCGAGTATATATGCAATAATTTAACAACTACTCATTATTAAGATACGAGGAGGCTAGGACAAGGCAGGGAACTATGACTGTCGCCTTGATGGAACTCGATTTGCTTTAAAAATTTCTGAGGCTTAAACTTTATGGGTTAGGGGACTGAGGCTCATCGTTATAGCAAATCCAAGCATATTTGTCCTTCAGTTTCAAAAACATCCGCGGTGGGTTCAAGACCCGGAAATGTAGTAATTACTTTACCTTCCACCCTTCATGTTCTATTGTTTACATCTAAATAATAATGCTTTATCGCGATAATGTAACAATCTACTATACTATAATATATATATATAGTAATATATATATATAATAGTATATATATATATATATAATAGTACATATATATAAGTATAATACTATATTAATATATGATATATATACTATTATATAAATATACTATATATATATAATAAATATTAATATAATATATAATACTAATACTAGTTATTATATATTATATATAGTATATATATATATATAATACATATAATAACTATATATATAATGACTATATAATTATATAATATAGGTAGGTCAATGTTTGTAACATATTACTTAATATATAATTATATAATATATAAATATATAAGTATTAGATATATATTATATATAATATTTTCTATATATCATATAATAACTATATATATATATACATAATATATATTATATATAATATGTATATGTAATATATAAGTATTTAATATATATACTAATAAGTAAATATTATATACTATAGCATATATACTAGTTATAACGACCCTTGCAGAGAGGTCATGAGTGGTAGTGGCAGGCATATTTGAACTAAATTTGCTTTGATTTAACCCACCACTCTTGACCCACATTATCTCTTTTACTGACGCCTTTACCTTTTTTGCCCTTGACCTTTTTTGACCACCCTAAAGTTTGGGCAACCCAAATTTTTGAAACCTAATTGCAATACTGTTGTCTCAGTTTTTTTAGCACCCCTATTTTTTCAGGCAACCCTAATTTTTGCCACCCTTTCGAAGAAGGGTGCGCCAAACGGTTGCGTTCCAGCAACCCGTTGTACGTACCACCCTAAGTTTTTCTGACCACCCTTTGGTTCACTGGAGATCAATTTGGCCACTGCCTAACTTTCCGACCAACCATTTGGTCTTCCATGGGTTCATTTCTTGACCACCTAATATTTCGACCAACCTTTGGATCTTCCCAATGGGTCAATTTTGGCCCACCCTAATTTTCGACCCAACCCTTGTCTTCCCATGGCGTCAATTTTGGGACACCCTAATTTTGGCCCATACTTTTAGGGCTTAGACTATTTTTCATTTACATTGGACATGATAGTTCAGCCGTGACTTCATTACATGATTCAATTTTGGCCCACGTAATTTTTGGACCCTCCCTTAGGGGAAACCACTATTTTGATGTCTTTACTGTTTGACCATGATATTCGCCGTGGACCTCCGTACCATGTCATATTTTGCCACTGATTAATTTTTGTCTCTTTAGCATTTAGCTTGTTGAGTATCTTGAACTTGTATTGACCATGATATACTCAGCGTGGCCTAGCCACCTAATACCATGAGGTCCAAATTTGGCCACGCCAATTTTGCGATCGGTCCCACCCGTCCATATTTTCGTTCAAACATCTAAGTACAGACTGCTAGATGATGTTCTATTAAATTCTCAATGATAATCTATGAAGTAGCCCGGAGTGAAGTGCCAGTGACAGTCCAAGTGAATGCCAAATTGATGCAAATGAGCCAAGTGCAAGTGCCAAATGAGTGACACAAGTGCAGATGCCACATAAGTGCCAAAGTGAGCTCCACATAGTGCCAAGTGAGTGCCACAATTGCCAACTCGAGTTAGCCCACCTTCTTCTTCAATCCTTATCTACCCTCCCCTTCGAGGCTAAGAAATAGCCCATATGAGGTGTCTACCCTAGTATATGTATCGAGGACGAATTGGTGATCATTACAGTTGCTAGAGTTACCTATATGAAGTTGTCTTTTTCTAACACTTATCCACTATGTACTTATACACACAACACTACGACAATTACACACATTTCACTATGCAACTTATACACCTATGACAATTATAAGTCACTTACACTCTCCTATAGGACACTACACCTAACCCATAGTACACATTCACTCGACACTCACCACCAGCCATCTCTTCACTACCATACATACTTTGATGACCTCAACTTTGACTGCATTCAAGCATTGCATGCCTCCCGCATTGATGCGCTTCAGCTTGATGCCTCAGCATTGTTGCCTCAACTTTGATACTGGATTGATTCCGCAGCATTGATACATGTTCTAACCTCTTTCTATCCTTTCTACACACCAATCTAAGCATAGCTATATGATGTCGTTCTCACCTAGTTCATAAGCCGTACCACAGGGCACATGCGCCCTCCGCGTGAGTCTGACAACCCCGCCCGCAGAAGTGCGACACGCGCATCCCGCCGCCGCTTCCCGCCCAACCGCTCCGCCCGCCGCGTAGTCCCTGCCCCCTTCGTGCGCTCGCAGCGCAATATTCCGCGTTCCCGCCGCGCGTGCGCCCGGCAGGCGCAATATTTTCGCGCGAATGAAATATATATACACTATAAGTCATTCATTTTAATTTCATACTTAAAGCGATTTCAGAAGAATTTTGTTTCAACTAACTATGAGTCAATTCATTTATTTACCTTCACTTAAAACATTTTATTAAAAAAACAATTTTCGCGAACTAAAACCTGTAATCTCATTACAACCGATTATTACACATTATATTTCATTAACATTATTTTACTAATCTTTTATTATACTTTTTTAATGTTATAAATTTTAAAATTGTAGGTAGTAAGGAGAAATCCTAAGATGTTCATGAAAACTATAATAATAGTCGTTAAAATCATTTTTATACGAAATTATTTACAAACATTAAACTTTAACATTCCTTAAAATCAAGTAAATCGTAATCAATAGAGTTTTACTAACACAGGGCATTAGTATGCTTTTTGTTTTACCTGCTGTAACTCATGTTTACTGACTTTTCGTCCTACTTATATTTCTTAATACACATATTTTTTAACCTTACATACTTCAAAGCAGTAAATCAATAGGAGGTTTACCTTAACATTACAAAGGGATTATATGCTTTTGTTACTGTTTTTTACATGACTTTAACTCAATGCTTTTACTGCTTTAACTCATACTGTTACTGCTTATCACAGTACATTGTAGTTAACATATACATACTTACAAGCACGTAAATCAGTAAATCATAGAGTGTTACCTAAACAAGGAACATTTAAAGTATCTCTTGTTTACTGCTTTACATCTTTACTTTCTGCTACTGCTTTAACTCACTGCTTACTGCTTTAACTCACATACAATTAATACACTTAAAGCAGGATAAATCAAGGAAAATCAATGAGTATTATCCTAAACACTTAAGGCATTAGTATGCTTGTTTATGCTTTATGCTTCTAACTTTCTGCTTTATTGCTTTAACTTCTGCTTTTACTGCTTTTACTGCTTTATGCTTTAACTTTCTGCTTACTGTTTTAACTGTTCTGCTTTACTGCTTTAACTCATATGTTTTTACTGCTTTAACTTCATAATTTATTAACATTATGTTTTTTTTTTGTTTTTATACTTTTTATTATTTCATTATTATTTTATTTATTTTATTAATATCTTTATTATTTCTATTATTTTATTTTATTTTATTATTATACTTATTGTTATTATATGCATAGCATATGGTTCATTATATATTTAGAGACACACATTACCCCACACACACCACCACACACACACACACACTCACCACACACACACACACACCATGGACACTTATACACACACACACACACACTTACACTTATACACATCAGTATGACACTTATATACAACATTCACTTATGACACTATACATGTACCCATAACACTTACATTTACACTTACACCACACACACACACACACACACACAGTCACACCAGATTTACTTACACTCACTTCACAGATTACTTACACACCGATTACTTAGCACCACACAAGGATGTTACTTACACTCAACACAGATTTATCTTACACACACACAGATTTACTTACACCACACACCCACACCCCCACAAAAGCTGAACAAACAACAGACACAGCTAGACAAACGCACACTCACTTAAATATACGTAAATATTATTAAAACATTTTATGTTCTTACTATAAAAAAACGTACATTTATATTACTCATTCAAAATAACTAAAATTATTTCAAACTTGCTCCAGTTCTCATTAATCAATCTTTATTTTGAACAAGTTTTTTATTACTGTTAACATAGTGTTATAAATTTACTAACTATCAAGTTTATTAAAATAACTTTTTACTAAAAATATATGAAATTTTTTTAAAAACATATATTTTACGTACCTTAAAGCATAAATCAGTAAATCAGTAGGTTCAGCCCAAGCACCCTCTACACCAAGCTCTGCCACGTTTTGTTCTATTGACTTACTGCTTTACATAATCTTTAGCCATGTAATAAGAATAAAATAACAAAATAAGCCTTATCTGCTACTATACCATGTGTATATTTTATATAACTTTCTAAGTTCTTATTTACATAACAATTATTCACTTACATTTATATTTTCGTTCGATGTTCACGATATATTGCAAGATTTTTTTAAAATAAACCGGTTCTTCTTTATCATAATCTTTTAGTCTTTATATTTTATTATTATTATTATTATTATTATTATTATATTATTATTATTATTATTGATAATTATATTAATAATAGCAATTGACAATCCATCACGAGACAACACAACAAAACACAACAACTCCTTACAGATACGAAACGGACCCTCTCTCTGTAAAATCTGTTGAATAACTACTCTAGGCCTAAACTCTAAGAAATCCTTTTTGATATCCCGGGGCGATTTAGGCCTACTTCCAGGTCAAAATATATTTTCAACTGATCTTTTTCTGTAAAAACATTGGTGCAATAACATTTAGGCCTAAATTTATGCCTAAATTTAGGATAAGCCCTTTTGATATCCCAGTCTGATTTAAACGCCTAAATAAACCAGGACGTACAAAAACGGCAGCTAATTCCAGTACATAGACAAGAATCGCACATACAAGTATATATCCTTTTTATATATAATTTCAAACTGAACATGCATGCGCATGATCGAGTAAATCTCTTAAGCAGCGTAAGGAAGATCCCAATGTTTAGCCTTCTGTGAGAGGACGGACAGTAATCCCTATATCTCTAATGACCTCGTATATATTGGTCGGAATTTATCGTTATCGCTTTTTTTGTTTTAGTATGTAAAAACATGTTTTTATTATATGCCTGAGCCTTACCCTGTGCATTGGAGCATAAATTATATTTGGGATGTGGTACTTAGACCCAACCTCATTTTAAATCTACTTCGTGTATTGCTGTCTCAAGCAAGTGCACAAAGTATATCTCTTATTTGTATAAAGGTGCTCTATTTTCACTAAAAGTGTCTATTCATGAATCACCTTAACAAGTATACCTCAATACAAGACATTGTCAACGTGGAAATCAAGAATCTAAGGAGTAGGGTTTAATCTCTTAAAATAAAAGAAAAACCGCGATGATGAATTTTCAACGTGCTACCCGAATCACCGTTGTTATAATACAAAGAGATAAATTTCATGAGAATGAGCCAGTATGAATACTTTGTATATGTATCACAGCTGAAGAAAGTGCATACACGAATACTTTTAAACCAAGCCATCACACACGCTTTAAACTGTACCGAAAACAATTATTAGCCTGTGCGAAGAACAGCGTAAGACTTTACTCTAGCATTTATAACATCAAAATAATCAGTTTGAGTAGAATTATGGACGAGAAACAATAAACAGCAGTATTTGAACTACTCATTTGGATCTTACATTTATGCCTGTAACGCAGATGAAGATTGTCTAGAGGTACGTAAGGCGGACAGGTTAATGCAACTGAAGAAACATATGTGTTATCTTAATACCCGTAACTGTTAAATTCTATTACAATGTTTATACCAAGAATAAACTACGCATTTTAAGAAAACCCTGAATTTTCGATCCCTACGCCCATCTCGAATCGCTTCTAAGTTCTAATAGACGTAGAAAATTCATTTATCTACTTAGAAACATGGCAAGAAAGATTTTATACAGGTGACCGAATGTAAATTGTATACGATGATATCTGAGCGTGACTTTTACGTTTGTTAACTGAGGTATTACGTATATACAAAACTACATATCATCGATAATGATTTAAATGATTGGCATATTTGCAAAGACTTAGAGAGAATTGTAATAATAAAATGAATCAAAATCATATATGTAGTAATGATATGTGCGAATGTATATAGTTATACAATATTCCTTGTATTATATATTGATGTGAACCTCATATACATATATATATATATAATATATTATATATACTAATTATATTATATATACTATATATATATATATATAATATATATATATATTAATATATATACTTAGGCTTAGGGAATATTAATACTGGTTATTATATTTAATTTAAGCCTTATATCATTACTATATATAATATTATATATATATTATATATATATATACCTTATATATACTAATATATATATCAATATATTATAATAAATATATATTATATTATATAAAATTATGTTAAGATAATGATTATTTAAATTGTCTAATTATGGTAGTAAAAGCTTTATTATCACTCATCTTTTACTTTCTTAAATATATACTATTTACCATGTATGTAAAGGTTAAATAAAACGTAATCCCAGCGTCAGCTATATGAAAAAACATGTTAGTTTACATACCCTAAACAAAGCGATAAAATAATTCTCGACCAATCACATGGACGAAGAGTATAGTAGATATTAAGGAACTCTACTCGTCCACTCAGCAAGAAGGTCAACTTTCCTTCTTACTCGCTAAAAGGATCTTACCGAAGTCCAGCATGTATTCAGTCTGAAATATAATTTTAATAAAATTAATAATACATTGATTGTCGATTCTTGTCTACTACTGGACACCTTACTTTTGACCTGGTATTAGGCTTTAATCAGCATGGGATACAAACAAAAAGCCTTATTCCTAAATTGTAGTCCTAAAGTTTCAGCCTAACGTAGTTTATTTGCACCACATTTACATGAACCTGGTCAGTTTTGAAATATATTTGACCTGGAATTATGCCAAATCGCCCCGGATACAAAAAGGATTATCCCTAAATTTAGGCCCTAAAGTAGTCATATATTCAACACTATTTTACAGAAGAGGCAGTTTCGTATCTGTAAGTAGTGCGGGTTGTTGGTTTCTACGTGATGGATTGTCCAATGACATAGATAATAATATAATAATAATAATAATAATAATAATAAAGAAAATCGAATTATTCAAAAACTTTTTGAAATTATTTTATACCCCGTTTTCTTTATGAAACATTTCATTATAATGTGAATATGTTAATTTTTAAATAAGGAACTAGAAAGATTTTAATAAAATCATATACATTGTTATGTTACCGAAGAAGAACTTTTTGTTCTTTTAACTTACTTACATGGGCTAAAAGATGACTGTAAGCAGTAATTCAATAGAACAAACCGTTGTACAGCATGGTGTGGAGGGGTGTTTGGGGCTGCACCTTTACTGATTTACTGTTTATTGCTTCAAGGTACGTAAAATATTTGTTTTAATAAAATTCATATAAAATTTAGTAAAAGTTATTTTAAGAAACTTGATAGTTATAAATTTATAAACAAAATTTAACAGTTAAAATCTACTCGGGGGAAAAATTTAGTAAGTTTTAATGAAACTTTGAAATATTTAGTTATATTGTGCTCTTTTTATGTTACGTGTAAATTAAATTAAATGTTTTTATAAATATACGTTAATATGTGTCAGTGTTGTGCGTTTGTGCGGTTGTGTGTGTTGTGTGGTGTGGGGTGTAATGTGTGTGTGTGTGTGTGTAAGTTAAAATCGTGTGAATGTAAGTAAGTAAATCTGTGGCAGTGTAAGTAAATCTGTGTGAGTGTAAGTAAATGTGCGTGTGTAAGTAAATCTGTGTGTGAGTGTAAGTAAATCTGTGATGTGACTGTTTGTGTGTGTGTGTAAGCGTAATGTAAGTGTCTATGGGATAATGTAAGTGTCCTGCATAGTTGAGATGGTGTGTACAAGCCATTTCCATAGTGCATGTGTGAGTTAAGTGTAAGGTGGGAGTGTGTGCATATAAAGTTCTAGCTGAATGTGTGGTGTGTGGTGTGTCGAGTGTGTGTGTTTGTGAAAGAGAGTGCGGGTTTGATTGTGTGTCTAAATAATGATAACAATAGGCATGAAGTAAAGTAATAATAGTATAATAATAAAAATAAAAAAATAATAAAAATATAAAAATATAATAAAATAATAAAATAAATAATAAAACTTAAAAAAAAGTAGTAAATTAAATAAAAAAAATAATGTTAATAAAATATATGAGTTAAGCAGTAAAACATAGAGTTAAAGCTGCAAAGAGCAGAAAGGACAAGTTAAACAGTAAGCAGAAAGCTAATACAGTAAAGCAGATAAGTTAAAGCAGTAAAGCAGAAAAGTTAAAGACAGTAAGCGAAAGTTAAGCAGTAAAGCGAAAAAGTTAAAGCATGTAAAGCAGTTAAAACAAAAGCTAACTAATCCCTTAGGTATGTAACAACCTCTATTGATTTACTGATTACTGCTTATTAAAGGATGTAAAGTAGTGAGTTTAAGCCAGCTAAAGCATGAGTTAAGCAGTAAGCAGAGTTTAAGCAGAAGACAGTAAAACAAAAGCTTACTAATCCCTTTAATCCCTTAAGTAACACCTCTATTGATTACTGATTTACTGCTTCAGGTATTTGCTAATGTTAATAAAATATGTGAGTTAAAGCAGTAAAACAATATGAGTTAAAGTAAAACATGAGTTAAGCAGTAAAACAGTAAACAAAAGCATACTAATCCATTTGTCGTAGGTAACACCATCTATCTTGATTTCCTGATTGACTGCTTTAAAGAGTATGTAATAGTTATAAAATAGTGAGTTTAAAGCCAGATACAAACACATATGAGTTAAAGCGTAAAACCATGAGTTTAAAGCAGTAAAACAAGTAAACACAGCATACTCAATCAGTGTTGTTAGGACACCTACTATTGAAATTATACTATTTAACTGCTTTAGGTATGTAAGTTTAGTATTTTAAAATATAAAATATTTCGTAGTTAATAATAGTAAAATAATGATTAATAATCAGCACACCTGAGAAATTTTTTATCTTCTTTACATACAATTTTTAAATCTTATAAATTAAAAGTATTAAGTAAAAAGATATAGTTAAAAAAAATAATGTTCAATTAATATATGTGTTAAAAAATACGCTCTTATGAGTTCAGTATGTAGTTTCGCACGAAATGTTTATAAACTGTTTAGAGTATCAAATGTAAAAAGATGAAAAGACTCAGAGACAATTATGAAACAAGATACATTCTATTGAAAATGTTTAATATGAAATAGAAATGAATACTAATAGTATAATACTATTTTTTCATTCTGCGCCACGGGATATAGCGCCTGCGGCACGCACGCGGCGGGCGAAGACGCGGAAACTAGAATCGCCTGCAGACGGCGCCCAGCGCGCGGCAGGAAGAACGGCAGAGCGCAGGAAGAAAGAGCGCGAGGTCCGCACAACTCACGAATGATGTGGTTTATTCAAGCCTTACAGTCGAAGAGGCGCAAATAGCGAGCGCCCATGAATGGTGACGCATATACATGAACAATAGAGGGAAAGACAAATCAATATTAGCTATGTCTTGTGTAGGTAGAAAAGGATAGAAAAGGTTAGAAATGAGATGTGCGACATCATCATCAAGTTGAGAACTGGATGGACCAATATATGGTGCCCCATCACGGCTCGCGGCATCCAAGTTGTATCGGCATCAAAAGTATGTATGTCCAGTGAGGTTGCATCGATTGGTGAGTGCAACACTGATCACCGCGCTGATGTAATGATATGATTGTTAGTGTAGTGGTCTATGGAGAGTTAAAGCCGAAACGGCGCTTATACTCTCTCATCACGTCGTTCAAAGGTCATAGTGAATGATGAAATGTATAAGTGTCGTATTGTATGTTGTATAAGTGACATAGTGTGTCAAAATGTTAGAAAAGACTAACTCTCATATAGTAGGAGGCCTACAACTTTAAATATACACAATCGAAGTCTCCTCATACCTTATACTGGGCTTAGAACCATATAGGCTATCTAGCTCCATGGAGAGGACTAAGAAAAGGTTTGAAAACTGCACTCAGTTGCCTTGTGGCATCACTTGGCACTGCTGGGCACTCACTGCTGCACTCATTGGCACTCACTTGCACTCATTGGCACTACAATGGCACTCACTTGCATCACCTGCACTCACCCGGCACTCAAGAATAATCATAGAACAATAGAACATCACTAGATAATACGTTCAAGTAGAACGAAATATGTGACGGTGCGACACGAAGTGGCAAAAATTGGCGGTGGGCAAAATTGCCATGGTACCATATGCACAGGCCAAAGCTGGAAATTTCATGTTCAAACAGGGTTAAGACATCAGAAAAGGGCTAAAGCCCTAAATGAGGAAAAACTACCCGGGCCAAAATGACCATGTATATTTGCCAAGGGTACAGCCGAAATTCATGGTTCCAAACAGTAAAGACATTCAAAATAGCTATGCCCTAAAAGGTAGCCAAAATATTTACCGTGGCCAAATTGACCCATTGATCTTGGCAAGGTACAAGGCTCCGAAATACATGGTCAAACAAACGGTAAAGACATCAAATATAGGCTAAACCCTAAAGGGTGGCAAAATTAGGGTAGCCAAAATTGCCCATGCGAAGACCAAGGATTGAGTCGCAAGTAGCGATGTTTCGTGAATACTGATTGGGCTCAAAATTGACCCATGAGCACCAAAGGGTTGTCGAAATTTAAGTGGGCCAAAATGACCATGGCAGACCAAAGAGGTAGGCGAAATTAGGGTGGAGAAAATGAACCAGAAGGACAAGGCTGGTAAAAATTTTAGGATGGGACGTACAACGTTGCTGACGCAACCGTTTGGCGCAACCCTTCTTCGACGGGCACCAAAAATAGGGTTGCACAAAAAATTAGCAAAAATTAGGGTTGCAAAAATTAGGGTTGCCAAAATCATAGTTGCCAAACTTTTGGTTCCCAAATAATTTGGTTGCCCAAAAGTCAAGCCCAAAAAGTGGAAGCTGCCGTAAAGATGGATAGGTTAACAACACAGACGGGTAAATCAAGCAAAATTTAGATGCATCTGCTCTGCCCGTCTACTGACACACCCAACAACAGAGAGTTTCGCTATCAGAGATCATTCCGATCTCACTACTTAAGCACTTATTCATATCTTTTTTATTCCAAAATGCTTTATGTTTTGACGAAGAACTTAAATGCTTTTAGAGTCCTTCTAATACATAAAAAATTAACACAAGACTAATTTCCACCAATTTTTCTTGGCACTTCAATTGCCTGACGTTTTCCTTTTCTTTCTTTATTTTTTTGCTTCCTTCTTTTTATTATGTCTTTCACGGAAATATTTATTTTATGTCACGTTTTTTGTTCGTAATCTTTAATTTACTTATCACTTGACATGTCAAAAAATGCAAGCTTATATTCATTTCTTTAAATACTGTTGTGAAAATGCTTCAGTGACTTTTTTAAAATCTTTAATATTTTTTTATAAATTCGAATATATTTTTTATGCCTACCCATTTTATTTTCATTTGCGATATTTTTAGATATTACTATGTTATATATATCATATATATATTTATATAGTATATATATATATATATATACTATAGTATATATTATACTATACTACTATATATTACTATATATATATAATATATATATATATATAACAATAGTATTGTGTGTTGTGTGTGTGTCGTATGTGTGTTTCTCTACTTGGTAAGTTTGACAGTCAGATAGCGTCAATTAAGGTTATAGGTCACCATTACTTCATTTTATTTATTATCTTATTATTATCTATTATTTTATTATTTATTATTATATTATTATTATTATTATTATTATTATTTTATTATTATATTATTATATTATTTTTATTTTTTTTTATTTTTTTATTATCATATTATTATTATATTATTATTTATATTATTTATATACTTATTATTATACATTATTATTTATTATTATTATGATTTTATTATTATTATATATTATATTATTATTATTATTATGTATCTATTATTCAGTCAGTAGTAATAGTAATAGTAGTAGAGTAGTAGTAGTAGATTAGTAGTGGTAGTATCATAGTAAGTTAAAGTAGTATAGTAGTAGCAGTGTTAAAATAACTAAATTATTGAGTGAAAAAGAGATTGAAAACCGTGACCTCATGTACCTAAGATTGTACCACGTGATTTCGGCCTAGAAGTAACAGTTGAATCTAGTCATGCAGTCTTTCTTTGTTAGATATATTATTAATTAATCATTAATTTCCTTGAGGAAAATAATACCGGAAAATTAGGTGTAATTCAATTGCAGTTACTATTAATAATAAATTTCAAATAAAATTTTTATATATTAAAATTACTTTGAATACATAGTGACTGAGAAAATATATTAAAATAGAAATTACATTTTTTTTTTAAAATGTGTCTTTTTTTAAAAAAATTTTAAATTTGATATTTTTTATAATATTATAAAACTAATTAATATTTTTTATATGAAAGATTTTGAAAAGTTTAATACATGACATGTTTAAGCCAGTGAATCGTTAAATCTAAGGGTTTCTAATCGGCAAGGCACTATAAGAAAAATCATAATAAATTATTATATTGGTGTGAACTTTTTAAAAAAGAAATAAATATATTAACTCTTTTTTCTTTCTCCCGTAACATCTAATCATGCTTGGTAATATAAATCGAGATGATACTTTTTTTGGTAAACAACATATTTTCTTATTTAACATAGCGAGAATGACTGTATAGCGCACATCACAA
>JABUQX010053968.1:40000-82500 GCA_015478945.1 Trachelipus rathkii | reverse complement strand
AATATTTAGACCCTGTACTGTTGGGTTTGACAGATATGTATGGCAAGGATGAGTAGGTGAGGTAGTTTCTGCAAAGAATTGTGTTCCTGTCATTTCTAGGTGTGCTTTTATGGGAAGAATGTTTGTCTCATTGTGTAGGTGTTGTTGAAGGTTTGAAGTTGTGCAGTGTATAATGATTCTGAGAGCTCTGTTTTGAAGCTATTTTAAATTATTTAAGTTGCTGTTCGATAAATGTGGGAGCGATATGCTTGATGCGTAGTTGAGTGTAGGTCTTATGAATTGTTTGTAGGTGGTTGTTGCTAGGTCTTTATTATTGTTTATGTTTGAATTTGCTATTATTTTTAGGATGTTTAATTTTCTGTTCGCTGATATGGTGTTTTGGGTGTGCTTTAAGAATGTTAGATGTTTGTCAATGGTTAAACCTAGTATTTTTGGTGTTTTGTTTAGTGGTATTGGAGTATTGCTTAGTAGGATATTGGGGTGTGAGTTATCTAAATGTTTGTCCGTAGTGATTAGAGTCACAGAGTACTTGTTTGGAGATGCAGTCATTCTGTTGTTGTTTAACCAGGTTTTTATTATGTTCTAAGTAATTCCTGAGTTTAGAGTGTGGCGGTTCTAGGTTTTAGTGGGTGTCTGCTATTGTTATGGGCGTCTGAATATTTGATAGCGTTTGTGTTGTTGGGTGGGTGGGTAGGTCTGATGTTGAGTATTAACAGGTTGAAGTATGATTATAGTGGATATATAGTGAGTAATAATAGAGCTCTTTAGGAAATACGCCTCACAATCGCAGATATTTTCTGAGAGAAGTTATCAAATGTATTACCACGTATTTTTTGAGATTAATCTCACACGCTATCGACGTGAGATGATTGTAGTACTCGAACAGTTTAATCATCTCCTGAATATGTATTTATTATAACTGCATCTAATATATTTTTCAATAATATTAGAGAGTGTATGTAAAATCTATGGCCTCAACATCTTGCTGCGTCATTGATGATTTTTCTCTTAATATAGAGATGTCTGGATCTGACGGTGACTGCGATTGTCACAAAAGATTTGCTATTTGTACATTCGATCTCATGCTATCAGTCTAGATTATAGTATATTATTGGTGTAATAGGTAGTTTTTTGTTTAGTATATATAGTATACGAGTGATTTGAAACTAATTAGAGTGATTGGGAGATTAATTGAGATTTGTTAGAGGGTTTGATATGGTATTGAGTGTAGTTGTTTAGTTAATTCAGTTAGTTGAGAATGTATTGTTTTACCATATCTATGACTGATTAGGTTTATTAATATATCAATATCGTCACCTTTCATATAGTGTGCGCGTTACGAAGCTTGGATATTAAATTATATATTCATATATAATTAATATGATATATTTATATGAATAATCAGTAGCACGCATTATAGGGTATGTCGTTAGGGTCTTTTCCTTCCTTTATTAGCTTGGGTATTATAATGTTTTTTATTTTTCATTATGTAAGATTATATATGTACGAAGTTATAGAGATTTATTGATTCAAATGAGTTAGGGAGATATATTCACTAATATAGTACCTTTTTTAGTTGATAGGTGTATTAAGTTTATGTTTTATAATGATGTTTTGATAAGGTATATATAGCCAGTTATGTATTAGTGAGTTTTCTATAAAATTTTATATATTATTGATATGATTATACTTATTTATGTATTGAGTCTTGACTTTAGGGTTATTGGATTGTGTGTTAATGTATTGATGCGTTGTTTGATTTCTTGATCTTTTTGATTTGTTTTTCTGTTATTATGTTGTAAGAGTAAGGTTGTTACTTAATATATTATGTGTGAAAGTTATGTTATGCTAATTGTGATATTTGAGTGTTATGTTTGGGTAGTTTAGGAGTTTATATTAGTTGGTTATTAGGATTGACTATGGATTCGTGTGAGTTTCTAGAGTGTATGTGTTATTTGAGTTAGATGTTAAATATGTTTTTCTTGTCTTCCATCTTCTGAGAGCTGTGATGAAAAGTTATTATGTAGTTAAATAGTGTGTGTTTAACTACTAGAAGTTATTGTGAATAGGCTTAGTATTCTTGGATATATTATTGATCTAGTTGTTTTGGGTTTTGTACACAATGAGTTTTCACGGTGCTCGCCTGCACGTGTTTGAGTTTGTATTTGTGTCATATACTGTATGTAATTTGTTCATTTTTGAAATTTTTGGAGTGTATTAATTTTGTTGAGCCGTGTATTATGTTTTGTAATTAGTTGTTTCCTAGTTTCTACCATTAGTGTTTACATATTGTGTATGGTAGGTTTGACTATGTAAGTAGTTTAAATATTTTATCAAAGGGTTTAACATTCTGTAACCACCAATCTAGTGGTGAGAATTTTTTTTCTTTAAACTACATAACACGTTACAAACAACAACACGATATCTATAGAATATTATACTTTACATTTACATGTTACATTTTGTATATATATGTATTTAGGCTACTGGATCTTTAGCTAACATATTTATGATTATCAAGTTATACGTATTGATATTGTGAGTAATAATGGTTTAGTGGTTTGAGACAATGCTGCTTCTTCTAGTGTGAATAGAAAATTTACTGCCATATTTGCTGGTAATGGAATATCCAAACGTAATAGGTTTAGTTAGGTGTTTAGTTACCTTTATTTGTGTTCTAGTTTTGTCATGAGTATCTTAACTATGACCCTTTTTTATGTAATTGGTATACGGCAGAAAATATGAGATTGCGATAGTAGGTTTAAATTTTGTAGTAGATACAAATATCATTGAATGAAATAATATTTTATATACGAGCGGTCTCATGTTTGATGGTCTTTTAGTAGTGAAAGTTGTATAATAATAGTATAATGGGTGAATAATTGCACTAATAGAGTTATATCTGATATTAGTAGGAGTAGTGTAATCTACATCTAACTCATTAAACCTGAGATATGTTCGAAGAAGACACACAGGCATATTTGGAGATAGACTCATATGAGTGAATTGGGAGGAGTAAATTTTGAAACGGGAAATAAGATATCTAATTAGAATATATTATATAATTAATATAATTATAGATAATTATAATAATAATAATTCAATAATAAATAATAATTGAAAATAATATATAAATATTTATAATATATATATAATAAAAATATATTAATTAAAATATATCTATAATAATACTAATTAAATAATATAAATAAATAAATAATTATAATATTACGTTAATAATAATATACAAAAGATAATACATAAAAATAAAAATAATCATAACATATACACAAATAATAATAATATAACTATTAATTACTATTCATAATTAATATCAATATTATCATTAATAAAATATAATCTATTTACTAAAAACAACATAATATAATGCATTGCATATGCCAATTTTATACACCGATATTAGATAAATCCTTTTCATTAACAATTATCCGAGCACGAACAGGTTACAAATCAAAACTCAAATATGCATGTGTGCAGTGACAGTCATTTATTATAAAGTGTAAAAACTATAAAGTTGGTTTGTGTGAAGGAACACAGGAAGGTGTGTATCTTGAGAAATGTTGGTATGAAGTGGTTGGTGGTGAAAGATTGAAAGTTGTTATGTATACAGATAGTAAAATGTTGAAGAATGATATATCTCTGTTACTTCAAACTTTGTTTATAATAAATGGTGTAATTCTGTATAGCCTTAGGTATATATATTTATATTACCTTTATTGCTACTTTATTGATACTGTTTATGGTTTGAGGATATATTTTCAATTAATTTATATTCTAAAAAACTAAAATGAATAAAAAAAATATGAATCAAGAAGCAATTCGAAATGATTAGAGTAATTAATTTTTATATCCCAAACTATATAAATTTCTTTATATTAATAATATTATATTTTAATTGAGGATACTAGTGTTCAATATATCATTCTTTAATAGAAAGGTATATAATCTAAAATACAAGTGTTAAATATAAAAATATAGATGTTAGTATTTATAAAGGTATTTCACTAAAATATTATCATTCATTAAATATTATTCTTTGGGCAATAATAATTAATAGATAATATAATAATATATATAATCAATATATAATAATAATAATATACATAAAAATAAATAATAATATGAATAATATATATATAATATTAAATAATTAATATTATAAATATAATATTAAATTAGTAATATAATATATATATATATAAATAATTAAATAATAATAATAATAAATATAATATAAAAAATTAATAATAATAAATAATAATATATAAATATAATAATAATATAAAATAAATAATTATAATAATATAATATAATAGTTTCACTCCACCTCTTTTAATCATATTTTATTCATTAATAAACTAAAGTAAAATAAATTATTAGTAAAAGTTTTTATAATTCTTACATAAGAAATTTATATTTATCATATCTTCCTATTTTTACATTAGTATTTAATTATTTATTACAAGTGCAAACAGATAATTGAAATAAGAAATACATTTTTTGAAAATTGCTTCAAATTTTTATCATTCAGTTTTTATAACGCATCTTCTTGCCGTTAATGAATCTGTATTATTATATCACACAAACAATCTCTGAAGAAAGTCACAAGTTTAAACTATTCTCAAACATTTTAGATATTTCCAACTAAATATATAAACTCACTATTTCCTTGGGGAATTATACTACTCAAATTTCTCTCTCAGATTTCTGCATTATTTAAAAAAAAGAAAAATGAAGTGTGCGTGCTTGTGTATAAAATAAATTCGTATACAACTAATTATAATAATAATTTATGATTTTTCCTTAATAACTTATTTAGAAAAAATGAAATAAAAAAAACTATATTATATATTATAATATATATAAATATTTGATATACATATATAATATTTTATGTAATTTTTATATAATATTAAATATATAAAATGTAATACAAAGATATTATATGATAATAATATACGCAGAATAAGTCGAACTAGGGATAAAATTATAATTATGCAGAACCAGACAGAGTAACTCCTAATCTTCCTGGTCTAGTGGTTAGACAACAAGCATTCAAAATATGAAGATATATATAAATGATGATGACATTGATGAGTAAAAATTTGGTGGGCGCCGTATAAGATTCTTTGCACTACAAAGACATGAGAGAGAGGTACCTGTAACTTTAACCAAGGTTCCACTTAACACCCGATACAATAATGCAGCTATTGACGAGATTCAATGAAAGGTGAGCTGAAAGTAATCCACGCTATACATGATATGGTATGACTAGTTCAAATTCCAGTATATGTCTTGATTATAATTAGGTAAAGGCTCTCAATGCGGTTGATTAATATATTTTCTTACACACAGGGGAACCAGTCAATAGTTACTACTAAACATAAACAATAGAATTCACTAAAATCACATTGGAGATAGTTAACTATATATCAACTGGCGATAAATACAGAATTTATCACATCACTCTCTATTTACTACACACAGATGAAAAGTGTTCCAAACTCTAGTAGTAAAAAAACTAACATAAAAAGTAGAGTAATATAGAATTAAATATATGTGTATCCTCTATAATACTACAACTCAGAACACTAAGATTCACTCTCTTACTCACATTAAAAACTGGATTCACAATTAAAGCTAATATAAAAGTTAACTCCAATAACCACCAGTAAGAAGTAACTAAGTATTTGTTGTCAGACAATCTGTTAAACCACTATCAATTATAACTCTGTTATATATATTCACATTCTATAGAATGAGATATAGAGTATCAGACTTCATCACACGTTAACCTTAACCACTGAACAACAGTACCGATATATATTAAGACAAGATATAAAAATTTTATATCATAAACGACCTTCTTAGGTCAGAGTGATGAAGAAGTCTTAACTTGTGGTGGAGCGTAAACCATTTTTCCATAAAAATGACTGTATATATATATATATACGTAAATAAAGTTATTTCAACATCAATACAAATACTAGCGGCGTTAACAGCATAACTCATGCAAAAGAACATTTTATACTAAATGTTCAATGACTCATCAACAACTTATAGATCCTTTAGAACACGGCCCCACTATAGCAAGGTTCACATTTGAGAGATTAAAACCCACCGAACCCAAGTAATACATTTGCATGAAAGAGCGTAACTTATTCTTACTATTATTTTTCATCTTTTTCACTAACATAATTAACGTTAATATTATATATATATACTTACAAAAGATTTATCAATATATATATAATTTATTTACATATAATAAAAAATGTATATATACAAACATAATAACCTGTAACCCATGAGATTATATACTCACAGACTAAAATACGACTCTGGGCAAATCGATAACAAATGATTTTATACATTATTCATAGGTAATAATTTTAAATCACATAAAATTATTATTCAAAAGCCTTATCACTATATAATAAAGATAATATAACGTAAAAACAATATATAAAATAACGCAATTTTTGTTATTCAATTCGTGCAGCAAATAAGCTATATAAAGTATCTTAAACTTTAAATCAACTTCTACATTATCGAGTCTGCTTTTGATATATTAACAACACATTAACTCTAGTGTTACAAGGATTACGCGTGTTGAGTTCTCCCACACTAATAATACAAATATTAATGTATAAGCACCTAATTAAGTACACTCATTAACTCCTTCAAATACCCACGATAGTAGCAACTGACAAACCTGCCTACTTGCTAACGGCTCCCAGTCCCTAAAAACAACATGATTTTTAACGCTGACTAATGGCTAATTAAAATGTTATAGCTAATTCTTGCTCGATCCAGTCAGATTCAATGATTCAAGGTATCACATACGAGTTTTCGGATAAAAACAAGTAACAATAAATTCTAGTTTATTAGTAAAAGACACAATTCATAATTCTCAAACATAACTTATTTTTCAACTGATATATAAACTTTGGTTTATCAGATAGAGTATAAGTAGAGAGTTCTTACAATACGGTTTGGACAAGTCGTCTCTACTACATACTAAAGAATACATACTTAAGCTAGTAGTTTCATAATGATCTATGAATTCCTAAAACATATCTCCACCATGCGTTGACACACCATTCATCGTATCATCCAAGCATTGAGAAATTCTACGTATTATTAAAACAATATAGTGCAATATTCCAAATTTTATGTATTGAACACACAAAGTACTAAAGAAATTTTTCATACCATGAACAAACTTTTCTTTTTTCTAATACAATTTAGAAATGGCACTTTTTCAAAGCATTTCTTTGAAGATTGACATCCATATAGATTCGATCACCTAGAGGAAGTTTCAGTTAGCGCATAGTTGGGATATACTCGAACTCATCTATCTTGCATACGTCGCGTTCGATCTGCTCACCATTCTCGGATACAATATTCAGGCACATCAATCGTAAGTTCATTTATATATAATATTTACTTAAATATAAAACTATATATATATACAGCCTCACTGAGTAGTGAGAAAATAATATAGCTCAAACATTAATACAATGTTATTTCACATTAAATAAAGGCTAACAAGCAATCTAATATATGGAATTCTAATAGATAAATAATGTATAATCGAAAACTTAACTAACAACTTACGCACGATAATAAAATCAACTTATTTAATATAAAATGATTTCTTTCTAAATTCATATATAATAGGCCCAGTTATAAACACGCGATAAAGCAACACATGCAAGTTAGAGGTCATATAAAAACCGTGATAACCACTTAATATCAAATTAATCACTTTTTATATCCTCACTAAATCTTTTCTAGAGCCCATATTACTTCTAGTGTAATTTTAATTTGACACATATATAGTAAATATTATTCACAAAAATATTTCTATTAAAACTATACGTTCTAATTCTCATATAACATGCTAACGAATAAAGCGGTAGTGTAAGCGTGAGTTTGGGCTATACTACCGTTATGGGCTTTAAGGCCTTACTCACTCCTTCTCAGAGAGTAAGATACCGCTATCGAGCTCACTCACTTTCGTAGGTGATCCCCCTCTCAGATTCACACCCTTCGAAGGGCGCATCTCACCTATTGTGGATTTTACTACTCTCTTATCTAGTGAGGGAGTGATGGTATTGATTGCTTTAATATACTCTCATTATGGATTATGTAAATAAGCTGTATTATTCCTGAGTAAGTTTAAGTACTAGTTTAAAGGTTATTCCATAATTAGTGAGTGGAGCTCGTGCCTGTAGGAAAACATGTTGCCACGATCTCCGATTGATTGTGACACGGATATATTGCTTAAATGAGCGTTTTTGTATAGAATTTTGTGATGCTGTTCTTAAAATGAAGCGTAATTAAGTATAAAGGTTGCTCCTTAAATGGGAACCAGGTTGCATGATCGGTTATTTAAGAATGAGATCAGCTTTGATCGCGAGTGGTGATTAGTATTTGAGTCTTTTAGAAGGCTTTGAGGGGAAATTTTAGAGCGGAGGTCCATATATAGCTAATCATATTAATTTCATTTTTCTTACACCTCACATGTGTGTTAATTGGATAGTACTTCTGGGTGTGAAAGTTACTCCCGCAGCAAACATTTGATGTAAACATAGGCTTGCGCGTCAATTATCCATTATAAGTGTGTAAAGGAGACATTGAAACGAATGTAGAGCGGTACGTTTGTTGAACCTTAGATTGAGACCTCATTTTTTAAGGGATTTGTTAGATAAGTACGTCTTACCTGTTGCTTGCGACTACATGCACGGCATACACCCCTTCAGGGTGGCGTGGACCCATACTAGTAGAAAATTGGAAATACGCCGTAGAATGACCACGGTGTAATCGACACTTTTGATTGAGAGCATAGGCGATTGAATGAAGAGAGGAATGGGAGGTTTCTAGGGGAAGTTCTTAGCGGAGATTGATTACATAGCGGCCCTAGACCCCGCCGGTCTAATGGAGAGTGATTAAAGGGTCCCGCCCCATTGCTGCGTTAACATTTAATAAAATTACGTTAAGTAATACGGTGTATCTTGATAATAGTGCTATTATAGTATGATAGTGGAAGGCTAGAAAAAGACATGTAGCGGAGTCGTCGGAGTCAGAGCCAGAAAGTAGTTGATGAAGGAGTACGTGAGCTCAGTTAGTCTAAAAACCATAACATAAAAGACCAGTGTTTTAAACTTATTCATTTTTACGAGATTAGTATGATTATTTAAAGACTACTCCATACGAGGAATAATTAACACTTATAACATTATCGCAACTTTATTATTTCTGTACATGATAAATAACTTATATATAAAGATCTCTAATTAGTAAGCGCCGAATGGTTTTGTAGAGAATTCACTTTGGACTTGAGAGCTGGGATTTAGACTGCTCTAGCTATATATCCCGTAGTAATATTTAACTTTCATTTACTTTGCAAGGAAGAGCGAAATTATTACAATATACGATACATTATACATGTCGATATTTATATTCAAAAAAAGTAAGATAATTTTAGTTACATTAAATATCTAAGTTAGTTCGAGCAACTACTAATTATTTATTTTAGGAGTTATTTAGTGATCTATGTATAATATAGTTGGATTTATCATAACAATAACTTTCTGTGTTTTTATTGATTGTACAAAAAGTTATTAGTTAGTTACGAGTTATTTTACTCTGGGGACTCTTTGAAGGGGGAGATATACAAGAATTGTTACGTAACACCAGCTTTTCGAGTAAAAAAATTTAAACTGAATAAAAAATGTGTGCGATCCTATCTACAATATGAATTATTATCTGGAAGATACAAACTCGAAAAAATAAAAGGATAAAAGATTCGGTATGAACCAGGAATAATTTCAGCGTATACCTATATCAGTATCTCAAGTTGGAGGTGAAAGTGTTATAAAGTCATACGTTAAATAGACAAAATTATTGTATAAATATAAAATTAGACAATATTAGCTTACATATGTAAAATATATCCTAGTTGAGGTTGTATAAAAATTAAGATATAGCTACTTAGAACTTAGTGATCATATATACATATGGTATAACGTTTTTATTATGTTACCTGATAAATGTAAGGTACATTTTAACCTGTTAGTTATATAAGTAGCTGAGTAAGTGTTAACTATTAGTATAGTAGTAGTTATTATATCGTAATAGTATCGTATGTGTTATGATTATATTAGTCTGTTAGATACATTATTAATTTACTTAATTCTAGTTTTAGTACTTTATGATTATTAATAATATAAATAACTTATGATTATTATATATTATATCGCAATATATTATGAAATAGTATTATTACGTAAAGTATAAGACTATAAGTTTTTTATGAGTATGTATATATAGGTTAAGTATATATACGAAATGAATGTATCAGAATAATATATATGTATAATAATATGTAGTAATCAAATTAGATATCAATAGAGATTTAAAATGAGTCATGTGTGTAGTATAGGTTAGTAGAGTTAGGAATAGGGTTGATGTATTGATTTAACCTTATTGATATACTTGAGATATTATACTTAATTATTATGCTTTAAAAAATTGTAAACACTATTAACGATATTTACTAATGTGAGTGTATTTATTTAATTCAAAGACCTATTTATTTTTAGGTATTATGGTATTACATAAAATAACTTTGTTTATGTAGCAAACTTACCAAAAAATAAAAAGATATTTATCAACTTTCTTCGGTTTTATGAATAAATTTTGTTTAAAATTATTTCTATATATATATATATATAATATAGTGTCAAAGAAATAAAAACGTTATTAATCATGTAGAGATAGTGCTTATAGATACAAAAGCATTATAAATTGAAATAGGTATTATAGTTATTGTATAATGCAATGCTAGTTATACTATATAATTTAAATACTAGCTTATTAATATATTATGTATATTATGATAATTACTATATTGTTAATATCGAAAACTTCCTGATATACATAGTTTTATATATTGCCTTTATCATATATAGTACTAGTAGTGATATGCTAGTATTGTCGTTGTACATTATTATATATTCTAGTTATCATTAAATGTAATACTATATTTATAGTCTTTATATTCATGTGATAAAAATTGTATATAGTTATAGCTATATATATTATAAGCTGTTACAGAATAATAAATAATAGATAATCATCATACGTTATGGCCTTATCCACTTCCTGATAATTCTTATGATTAATACTCGTGAAAATATGCGTGAACGTTAAATATCAAAATAGTTGTTATGTAAATTAACAATTAATATATATAAGAAATGCTATGAAAACACTACACGTAAAAATATAATATATTTTGTACTATATCTAGTGCTCATAATGATAACTTTTATGTTTAGTTTAAAGTATTAGGTAAATATTTAGTTATGTTAGTAGTATTCTATCGTATATAAGCTAGTATAAGGTGTTGTTAAAGGGTTTTATACAATTCAGAGTTAGTCAATATAATAATCTATTATAGTTGTTCTGGTTAAGTCTATAGTTATAAGCTATTATTATTAATATTATAGAAAAAATGTATTATACGTAAAGCTTATATTCGTTGGTATAGTTATTATAAAGAACTCATTCTTTTTGTACTATTGATATTTAATTCCGTAATTAATAGGTACTTAATATATCGATTACATACTAAACCTGAATCATTTAGATCGAAAAGAAATTGAATGATACAAATAAGGTCATGTGAGAACGGGATGGGTAAGGAGGGTGCTAGGGATAGGTGACGGAGGTGGATTTGAGTTTTTACAATGTGAGAATTCTATGATTTACTCACTGTCATTAAATATCGGTTATATAAACTATTTACACTCTATAACTATGAATATTTTATTCAAAGAACTTTATTTTATTTTATATGTTATGTTTATCATATTTGGATAAAAACTTTGTTATTATTTTAATTTATGTTTTGAGATAAACTTTTGTTAATGTTTGAGACAACACTATTTGCTTAGGGATTATGAATATTATAAGTAAGGCTATTGACTTAAATTTATTTTTATGTTGAAACTATTTCATCTATCGATACTATGACATTATCATTCTATACAATCATTCGTATCTATTGCATCATCATCTTTACCTCACTCACTTTCACTTGCATTGTTAAAATGACGAGTAGTAAGAGTTAAGATGATAGGTTCAACAGACGACGTATATAGTATATCTAAAGAATAATTAGAAATGCTCTAGCTAATATATACCTTGTTACTGTGTCTTTGTCCAAAAATTCTACTACCGTGTATTAGTATTGGATGTAAGCAAGTAATCGCACATGTCACGTATAAAATACCACACCCTAGTAAAGGTATATTTCACTATGAGAGCCTGTGCGACGATGAGACCCTCAATATATGCGACATAGTTTACTTTATCGCTGGTGTTTCAAAGTGTGCTACTAGTTTTGTTAAATGTTAAACGGAGGTCTCTATTAACCCGTGGCCGAGGTTTTGTGACACCGACAATCATATCTCGCTCAAGGAAAACTCTTGTTTTTCCTGCGTGAGTACTCAATTATTTCCTTAAGTCATGATTATAACGTATATAATATATAATTATATCTGTTCGTTTTATAATTTGAGATGTGGAAACTTTTTAATTAACGTATTAAATACGTATATTTTAGTTTGATATTATACTAGTATAATTAATACTACATAAAATTATGTTTTATTAGATTAATATTTACTAGTTATTAATGTTATAAACTTATATTATAGAGTGCCAGTGTAAGAATATACTTATTTATCACTATATATAATGTATTAGAAAGATATGCTTTATGAAAAGTAAAATATAGTTATCAAGTTTTGCATACCAATGTACTCACTAAGTTACTTATATATATATCTGAGGTGTTAAGTATGTAGGGACTTATTTGATATTAAATGTTACCTATAAAAAAGTTTATTTACTGATGAGTTTAACGATGATTGATATATATAGGTATTATGTAGTCTTGATAATACTATTTTTCACTTATAGTTCTATTACATATTAACCGATAAATGTACGCTTATTGATTAGTAGTAAATTTGTTAGTTTAGCAATACTTTCCGCCTGCTCTGTCAGAATATATAAATACTTACTATACTCACTACAAAGTTTGTGATAATATAATAAATTTTAGTTATATATTAATATAATTCCTAATAATTAGTTAAATGTATAATATACCTTAATTATGTGTTATGTATTAGAGATATATATGCTATGTGATAACGAAAGTAAAGAATAGGTATCGTACGTTTATTTAGTACATGCAATGTTATAGTTATTATCATATAATTATTTATTTTATTTTGGTACTACTATTAGGTTTATTATGTTATAGTGTGTATAGATTGTAACGTGAGTATTAACAGTTATTCATATTATTATTTATAAGTAGTAGCGTGGGTCAGTGATTTTTATCATATTGAGTTGATTATTAATTATATAGTTGTTACAAATTACCTTTGGGCTGTGCGCTTAAAGCTTTATTAATGTGGAAATTTTATATTACTTAGTAGTAATTAATATTCACTATATGATCTTTTATATATAAAGACTTTGATTATCTAGTATATATATTTTATCCAAAATATGTATAACTACGTTAAAATGTGAATTTGTCATATCAATCAATCAAATAGAATCTAAATAAGATTACAAGGATGGACATGAAGGATGGCAGGAATGGTGGTTTTGGATTATTGTACTGATGTGATAAGTACTTGATTTACAGTTGGTGAGTGATATATTGAGATATTACAATGTTTATACTGTTTACACATTCTTATGGTGAGACGCAAGAATGTCAAGAACTTCGTTTGGAACACTATGAAATATTCAATTAGATCACTATAGAGTTCGAAGAGGGAAGTGTGGAACAAGTAAATGAAAGAGCGTGTGTCTTTGTAAAAATCGCTGTGATCGTGCTTTACTTCCGAACATTTAATCGATATATAGGTGAAATGAGTCTGACATGTGCATGAATATAATGTGATTATAAAGGTATAGATATCCTCGAGTATTTTATGACTACTACATTGACTTGTATAAATCAATGAAGACGAGTAACTATAGAGAATAACCATATAAGACATTCTAGCAAAAATTTGTATGATCATAATGATATCAGAACTGAGAGGTCATTATAGACTCTATATATAAGTTGTCACAATAGATTAACGATTTAGAGAACTATGTAGGAGAGGAGTTAGCCTGTGCTCGATAAACATGTATGTTACTGAAGCGCTTTTTGTGAACATGTGACAGAACAAGTTCACATATCACGTATTTATGAGAGTTAGTACGAGTGAATATACGAATTTAACAGATCACTTATCTGAGACAACACACGTCAATGTTAATCACTATTGAGTTCGGCAAATAAGCAACTTTAATTCTGAGTGTCATCCCTAAATTAGTGACAAGAAAGCCTAAAGAGTTGTCGCTGTATGAGGACTCTGCATTTGTTATTCCATCATAGAGGTTTTAAACTATGTGTTATTTTAAGTTGGATGTGGGGGTAACCATAATCGTGATAAATGATATATTGGTCAATATTAATATATACACACAAGATAGTTTTATAGTTGTTCTAGTTGCTATTATTTCACTAATTTCTAGCAACAAAAGGTTAATATGATTACATATATACTAGATCATACATCTATTTATATATATTCCTACTCTGTTGGGTGAATGATAGAGTTTTCTTAGAGTCCACACCACTGTAACTGTTCTTGGATATGTGACTTATGCGACAAACTACCACGATAAGTAGATCTTGTTTTCAAAGGTGTCAAAAAGAGACTCTGTCATTGATCGAAGAAATTACAAAAGCGAAAACTCCTTGCACAATCAGGAATAACCACGAAATTTAACATTTGTGATTTAGTTGATGGCAGAGTTGAATAAATTATCAGAGACTCGGGGTCCAAAAGTGTTCAGCGATGCGTGCACGCAGCATCCGCGAGAATTTCTATTATCACTTGTCGACACCTTACAACAAGTGTAGCTAGTGAGCTTCTTTTCAGCTCCCGTGATTACACGATCTGCCATCATCACGAGCATACGCCATTACATAGATATGCTATCGGCAAACTCTCTCTTTGTATACAGTATTCATAGCTAAGAAGCGTCTTCTAGTCTAATATTTTGTACTGCATTACGATTGAGTAAATTATTTGAGAGGTGTGTCCGTCAGGTCATTTTTTTTACAGTTATGGTGAGGACACTTTATAATTCAAGTGGGTGGGCTGGCAACAACGAAGATAGGTGGGTGCGTTGACACCTCACTCGAGTTGGCCACGGGCTTCACACGCTCTCCTGATTCGCTCTTCGGGCACATACGAAAGTAACCCACCAGAATTATAAGCCTAGCTCATTTAGGTTAGTAATCTACCGATACTGGTTTATATTTACACCGGTAACTATATATATATATATATATAATAGCTATTAGGGTCATCATCGCATCAGTGCAGAGTGAGCGCTCAAACTACCACTTACAGTATTTACCATATTAAATCACTATTTATTTTCTCGAAATAATTCACTCTCATAGGAATTACCTTACTCTAAATAATTCGCAATTACGATACAATTTTAAATTTTTTAAAGGGGGGTGGGGTCCTCACTATTCGAGTGAGGAGAATACCTCATAATTAGTAAATGATTGATTACTGGCAAGGTCGAGAAAAATTATAAATACATACTATAAATTTTTTAATAAACTTATATATAACTCATAATATATAATTACGAATAAGTTCGGTAAGTCTGGAAGCACTATCTATGAGCATATACGGATCGGAGATCAGAATACATTAGTAGGAATTGCTAGAAGAAAGACCTATACCAAGGTAGAGTATAATCAGGTCGGAAATAGAGGTAAAAATAAATACTAGTATATTTCAATTATGCAAGGAAATCGTTTTTGACAAGTATCAAATTTTCTATAATATTACGTGAGAATATATAGTACCTTACTGATCCTTAAGCAGTAAATCAAGTAATTCAGGTAAATCAGTAAAAAATCAATACCATCTCAAACTATATAATCACACCTACACACAATATTCCCACCATAATATATGAAACCTTATTTTAATTCATATATGATCTATCATCCATGTCATAATATATTCTAGAACCAATTTCGACAAATAATACATAAAATATAAGATATTTATTTATTAATATATACTAATCACATTACGCATATGATATGCATTAACCGAATAAACAAAAGTTTTTTTATTAATTTAATCTTAACATTATAGCTAAAACTATAATACATAACTACTGAATAGATATAAATGTGATTAATACTAGATGAAAAATACTAAACTTACACCTATCGCTAATCCGCATCCGCAATCCGCGGATAGTGATTTTTACTATCCGACAATCACATCGCATCCCACCACGCGGATAGTAGAGAAAATCAACCATCTCACCGTCATACCACCTCGTAATAATATTTACCAAAAATATTCACGTAGCATTACAATCAAGTAACTATAATAGTAACCCTAACAAATATATATAATACTCGATAAACATAATAACGTAACCTAATAATTCCTATAGGTATATCACCTATATATATAGCATAACTATTTTATTTTCTAACATAAAATATCAATTAACAAAATACAAAATATACAAAATAATTAAAAAAATATATATTAATACAATTATTAAACATCGTAATATTTAAACAAAAACATTTTTATAGAGGCATTAACCCTGTACAATAAATCATATCTATATTCATAATAGAGAACAACGAATATATAATGTCATACAACGTATCACCGAATTTTTTATCTATCTCATAGAATATCAGCATTATGTTTAGTAATATATATAAAAAATATTTTCAATATATTAACATCGATCTACATATTCATTATGGTTAGAAAGAAAGTAAATTACAATTTATTTTAACTCTTTCGATATTCTGCACGAGAGGACAACATGTTTCAAATACCCCAAAATCTAGATTAAACTGTATGAAATACATAGTCATAATAGACACACATTAATCTCTCTTTACAGCTCATAACTGCGAGCAGATATTAATACTATTTGCACTCAAATTAAAAGCTGCGAATCTGGAATGGTTACGAGAAGTAAAGAAGAGGGGTGAGATTTTAACAAGCATTGAAAAAATAACCTGAGTACCAAAATCGAATTTATAATATATAAAAAATCTTATTTCTTAACACTATACTCGCTAAGCAAGAGTTCGCTCTTACACTAAATTAGCACCGATGCTACTACACCATATGACTGACTAGAGACAACTAATGGAACTCTTATTAAGGATGGAAGACCAAAGTACTCTATATTATTATTTCATTCGTAATTCTCTGCATTATGCTATTTTTGTGAGTGATTGAGTAACAAATAACATATACTAAAATCATTAATAAGATTTGTATTGAAGTAATAACAGATAAACATATAATAATACAGTCTGACGCTAGAGTAATTAGTATATTTATAGACCATATAAATAAAAATGCAACCATATCATAAACCCGAACTAAGAATCATGATTATATAACTCACACGGGAGTAGAGATGCCTACACAATACTCTGGACAACTACCTAACAAAGTTAAATGTCGTGAGAGAGTCTTCACTAATTTTGCATCACATTGACTAGTTCACCTGAACCAAAATTTTCCCAAACCAAAATTAATACAAAAAGAGATCCTTATTCACACCACGTCCCCACAATGGATCACTCAAACAGCCAGGTTCCAGTTCTTTGACCAACCAGTAATAACTTTACCTTATTTTCGATTACCCCGATATGTAATCCAGCAACCTATCTCAATCTACGAAGAGTACAATCCCAAAGGATGGGACTAAGGTATTCAGAGAGCTATTTCTAGCTCAAAAAAAGGATATGATAAAAAATAACGCACCGCTCGGTCAGTAATTGAGAAAGGTTAAAAGAACATTAGCATCACTCAGACATAGGCAACTCTGTGAGAAGATATATATTAGCGCCCAAACACTGGCTGGTGCCGGTAAGTGCATGCCTGAAAATAGTGACTCATCCATACGCTGCCCGATTGTTGAATCCTCCAAAGATGTAGAGGTAGAAATAAATACGGCTCCAACATAATTCTGCGTGAATTGTAACATTGCAAAATAGTTGATACCGCTCTCATCGTATTAAATTAAATATAATAATAAACTGAATATAGTCATAATAATTAGCATAAATAATAATAATAATATCTCATAAATTCTTATAAGCTGTTACGAACTAAATAACTCATTATAATCTTATAATAATGAATAATAATTATACAAATCAAATAGTAATATATCTAATAGAATGAATACACCACTATGACTATCAACTAGATTTAATTATCACTCAATCGTCATTATAATAAACTAATAATGTAAATATACATTTATAAACTCAATAAATAAAAACTCAATAATATCAAAATATTATCTTATCTCATAAAACAATAATTATCATCAGTTAGAGAGATTATTATATATATTATATCAATCATCTCTATAATTATTAAACTAAATTAAGAATAAAAAATTAATAACTATTAATAATAAACTCACTCACATATTAATGAAAGTAACACTCAATAATAATAAACATATTTATATAACAGTAATAATTAAACAGATTTATACTCACTCACCTTATCAATGACAGTATTACTATAAATAGCTAATACACATCACATATAATAAAATAATCCCTAATAGAATATGAAATAATCAATGGGATAAAATTACGATGATAACTCACACTCAATTTTGAAATAAGTAAGTATGGTAATGAATATATAACTTGAGAGTAATAAAAATAAGTGGAGAATCAACCTAATAATATAATAAGTAATCACAGAATAATAAAGGTGTGATAATAGCGATAATAAGCATTACTCTCCGAAAAATGGAATAGGTAATAGATAATACCACTAAGAATCACTAATAAATGATTGTCATACAAATGCAACGCAAAAATCTTTTAAACTCATTACGATATTTCGTTAATATGATAACCCAATAATGTACTACTTAGTATTATGTTATATTAAAAAATAATATAACCTTTATATTAGAAGGATATAAGACTTTTAGGTACAGAGTATATCATTAACTAAAAAATTATCGATTATCGATGACACTTAGTGCGAGAGGTGCGCGCCCCGAGTGTGAGATGAAAGACCAGCGATATCCTAACCGTAGTCTAGTCTTCGATACATGAAACCTCTCACTCAGGAAATAATTTGAAACTGCACTTGCAGTCTCGAACCAAGTACCATAATCGACTCAATTTACATAAAAATTCCTTCGCTATTGAGTATACTAGTACAAGAAACTATATCATTCACAGAATATTCTCAAATATTTCATATAATTTAATAAATATATATTGTATAATCTTTTCTACTACTCACTTTATTGAGTGAGCCACTTCATACGATTATGCTCATTTTTGTTTCCAAGTACGGTCCCGATCTCGCTAGTCGGGGCCTCTGGCGGGCGTGCGGAATTTTTGGCGTTTCCAATATTGGAGGTGATCTTCTAAAGATTTACTGTTTTCTTTCCCTTTTTTCAAGGAAAATTCCGCATTTTTTTTTATTTTTTTTTACGTTTTTCCTTTTTTGCAGCTCATCTTTTAAATCATATTTCCGAGTGCAACGTGTATCTTGAGAAACATGGATAAAAGGTTGAGGCTGTGATACAATACATGAATACTATATAATGGGAGTGGAGATTATATCAATTTAATAATAAATAATAATAATAATAATAATAAATAATAATAAATATAATAATAATCATAAATATCAATAATAACTAATAAAAACAACAATCCACCTTGGTATATATATATTCAACATACACTAATGTAAACAATAATAAGTGGGGAGTGCGTAAGAAATCCACCATAAGCGAAGCCGGTGAGACGGGTAAATCCGTGTGCGTGCACTTCACATAACCGCACTCTACTTATAGTTTTCTCGTAATTTGACAGTCTTTTACTAAAAAGAGAGGTTTACTCATACCATCCAGCCCTCCATAGAAACCCTGGAATCCTTAATAAATTACCCAAAGGATTTATATAAGTACTAACACAAAAAACATTTATTAAGATAAATCTCTGCAATCGTCTATTAATCACGAAAAGACGTATATACTGAGGGTTCCAAGTTTTAAGCAAAATTTTGCCCTTCTAAAGCTCCAGTCTGAAATTATTGTTTAATTATTATTTATATACTGGGAATAAGTGCATTAACGGAATCTCAGTTTCGTAAGCCAGAGTCTCAATATTCCCTAAGCGTGTGAAAGACACGTGAAAAGATACTTCTGGCAACCGCTGAGAGGAGAGCGGCGGTCGCGACAGGATCAACTCTTCCACTCACACTTCTTAAGAAGTGAAAAATACTTACAGCTGAAAATGCCCAGGAATCTCCACACATAAATTGATTTTTTACTCTAGTTACATAACCTTTTTCTCTCCAGTCGACCGTATCAGGATAGGTCTCACCTTCTTCTGCATCAAATACTGAGCTGGCCCCTGAAGTCGAATACTGTGTGTCCAACTGCTTGTATGATCTTAAATAGTTTGTTTCTTCAAGCAGCTTTTAAAACATTTGGTAATAGAATATTTTAAATAAAGATTTCATAACAAAAAAATTGTATCAAAAGGTTGAATAGTATTTCTTGGTATATAAATTTATATAAATCAGTTGAAATCTCTTTAAGATTTTTGAAACTATATTAAGATTGTGTCAAATTAAATAGTCCACCGAATTCAGTACTAGAGAAAATGTGTAACCATTTTAATTTTTTTTTTATTAAAGATTTAAGGGAAATATTTGAACTGTATAGTGAATACCCCTTCTGACCTACTCGCCACAAAAATATAAAAATGAGCTTTATTTAACCTATATTAAGAGAATCATTGATCTTGTTTGTGGAAATTGGTGGAAGAATCCTTTGAATTAAGATATTACAAATGAAGTAAATGTTAAATGCTGCATTTATTGGGCTGTTGAACATCGATTTGGAGCGTTTTTATTTGATTTTATTCTTTTGTTTTGTATTGGCAAATGAAAGAAAAACATTTTTGAATAGAAACCAAAAAAGTTTTGCCCAAATGACTAGAAATTTGAACTATGCATAGATAAGTCTATGATCAAAAATACCATACTTGATATCTACTTTCAATACCCATTACCATCCAGTACCCAAATGAAGTTGGTAAAAAATAATGTAAAATGAGAAATTGTTATTTTATTTTGTTCGTCCGACCAATATGAAGTAGAATTGGGCGTTATACCTTTTTTATCTTGATCATATTTTCTGTACCCAACCGTTTGCCTCTGGGCATGGGAGAAAGACTAATAATAATAATAATAAAAAAAAAAACAGCAATTAGTTGGGTAAACAAAAACAATGCTCTAAACCAAAATGGCGTAACTTGCCCAATCGTACATGACCGAAAATTTAATTTTGACTGGATGAACATGAATGAATAAATGTTTAATTAAATTTTCAATTTTAAAAAAATTTAAAATTTTACTTTTAAAATATCCAAATTTTCACTTTTAAAATATCAAATATTTTCAAACTATTAATTACTAATTATTATTATACGGAGCGTTGTTGGGTACCCACCATTCGGTATCGAGAAGAATCTATTGTAAACGTCTTTAAAACAATTCACCGAAAAAAATCCAAAATTTTACTTTTTCAAATATAAAAATTTTCACTTTTAAAATATCAAAATTTTTGCTTTCAAAATTTCCAAATTTTCAATTTTGCCCCTTTTTTTAAGACTTGCTTTTGGCTATTGAATAGTATTGGGTGTTGGAGTCGAGTTGACGAGGAAAAGAGCTAAGAAAGAAATCTCCCTATTTATAGTTGGAGGCAGATATTAAAAATTCCTCGAGGGATTTTAGATAATAGTCATCTTTATAATTAGTCATGTTGCAGCAGAAAACGGTTTATGTTACCGAGAGCCCACTAATTATAACTACGAGTGCAACTCCTTTCTGACTGACCTCTGCGAGCGTGCGAAATAAAATTCGGTGAGATGTCTAACAGAATATTTAAATCACACATTCAAATTATAAGAGAGAGAAAACAGATAATGCCACTCGGGCAAGCCGCCGCGAACTCTAAAAAAAGACAGAAGGCACTTGAGACGTATATTCATCGATCTAAGACGACGATTACGATCCATACCACGTCAGTGATATTGAGATATCTCTCTGTTATTGTACACTTTATGATTAATATCGCAATTCGCAACAAAATTACATAGAGACCTCGGTGGACTCAACCCGGCAGAGCGAATATAGACCCGTACATACTTATAAGCTCCTGCCACCATTTGTCGTGCTAACAAACTCAGGGTGGAAGTTGAATTCTACGAGTAGATACATAAATCTAACTTCACTTTCATACTAAGAAGAACTCTGCTAATATATTCACATAGTAACTGTTTCAGAAGATCATAAACACTCATACATAATGAAATTTTAATTATTTTTAGTACTCAATTATAATATTGAGTGAATCACGTATTTATACTAATATTCAGATAATTTATCGGGTAAAGCTGGATTTCAAGAGCTCATATGAAATAAGCCATGATTAGAATTTGTGACCTAACATTATTAAATGTTTATACAATAATCTTAATTATGAAAATATAAAAGCATATATGAATCAATCTCGCGGAATTCTTCACATTTAAGAATTATTTATTTGTAATCATTAACGCATTATTAATTAATCAGCGAATATCTTATGAGATTCTAAACATTGTAAAAGTAAACTTTCCACTATTTGATTTGGTTAATTTCAGGTTGTTTAAATTTACTATCAGGATTTAATATGTTTCGAGTTAATGAAAATCTATTTCTGCGTTCTAAATCTTCTTATTTTATCTCATATTCTGGAATAAGAAATTAATTGTTTTTATCTAGACTTAGTCTATTTTACTCTCACTCCATAAACTGAATGCTTGAACTAAATTATAAAATATATATATAATTTATTTTTCTTAAATTCAATATATTATTTTCAACTCATAGCTTTTTAAATATTATTTTTATTAAAATAGGATTAAATTATAATATTTTTAAATCTAGCAAATATACATTATATAATAATATATTAACTAATAATAAATACTATTAATAAAATAATATTATAATAATATATAATAAAAAATAAATATAATAATAATAATAATATTAATAAATAAATAATAATAATAATTATATAAATCATATAATAAAAAATATTATCTATTAATAATATAATATATAAATTAAATATAATAATAATAATCATATAATTAATAATAATAAAAGATAATATTAATAATATTATTATCAATATAATATTATAATAATTAATATAATATATATTTAATAATTAATAATAAATAATTATTATAATATAAATTCATAAAATATATTATAATAATATACATAATTAAATAATAATAAATTTATAAATAATAATAACAATAAATAATTTACAATAAATAATATAATATATAATAATAATAATATATAAAATACTTAATAATCTAATAATAATAATAATATATATATATTATAATAGTAATTAAATTAAATAATACTAAATAATTAAAATAATAAAAATAAATATAATAATAATAATAATTAAAATTAAAATAATTAAATATTAAAAAATAATATAGTATTATATTAATAATAATATATATAATTAAATAATTATTAATAATAATATAATTAATTTCCAGTAAATATAAATATATATATTAATATATAATAATATTAATAATAATAATAATAATAATAATAATAATAATAATAATAATAATAATAATAATAATAATAATAATAATAATAATAATAATAATAATAATAATAATAATAAATAATAATAATTAAATAATGATAACATAAATATAAATAATTAATTAATAATAATAATATATATAATTAAATATATCAATAACAAAATCTTATAAAAATTGCATCGCACAATTATAATTACATAATTTCATATTACCTTATTAAACGTTTCCCATTCATAGTCGACTGTGGAAATTGCAACAACGGAGCAAACCACCACAAGTATGATAATTAAACAAATTTCTTTCATATTAATCTCTACTCTGTTAAAGACAACATTAAAAATTAAGTATATATATATTCATATATATATATATATATATATATAATATTATATTCCATGATTTCAAATAAAACCAAATAAATTATAACTTTTCTTTGTTTGTAATATATTTTATGTATAATTTATATATAATTTATGCGGCTACCTGAGATTATGATCGCGTACCCTTAATATATAATATATATACTAGGCTTACTCTCACCAGTCTCACCTCAAGTATCCTTACCTCATCATAAATTTCCGGCTTCACCGAGATCATCCTGGCTAACTCACGGTTCTAGTCCCTTCTAAAAAAAATAGTTTCAGAGATACATCTATATATAAAGTATATATACCCGGGCTTACGGTACTTTATATAACCGGCCTTCCGTGAGCTTACTACGCTCATTTCTAGTGAGAACTACCAACTGACTACTAAAAATACTTTTAGCGGTATATTTCTACGTGGACGGCTATTCTACGTGAGCTCCGGCTACCGCAGCCTACTGACTTAGTAATATATTCTAAACCTCTATATTATATTATTTATATTAGTGTATTTTATTATAATAATTATTTAATTAATAATAATATATATATATAATATATATATATAGTATAATATATTAATATATATTATATAATATATTAATATATCTAATGTATAATATATATTATAATATATATAATATTAATATATATAATATATATATATTATATCATAATATATATAATATATATATATATTAATATATATAATATATATATTAATTAATTATTTATAATATAATATTAATTATATATATATAATATATATATATTATATATTATATTAATATATTTATTATATATTAATATATATATAATAATATATATTAATATATATGAGTGTAGTGTATATAATTTATATAATATATATATATAATATATATATATATTATAATATTATATATATAAATATATTATATATATATATATATATATATCTAATAATACTATTATATTATATTAAATAATATAATATATATAATTATATATTAATATATATATATATTATATATATTAATGTTATATTATATATATATATTAATAAATAATATATATAATTAATAATATATATTGTATATAATATATATTATATATATAATATATATATATATATTATATATATATTATAGTTAATATGCTATAATTATATATATATTATAAATAATATATATTTATAATATATATATTTATATATATATAATATTATATATTATAATATTAATTATATATAATTATATATGATATATATATTATATATATATATATATATATAATATATATTAATTCTATATTTATTTAATAATATATAGTATTATATTATATATATACTATATAATCTATATATATATAATATATATTAAATGATATATATATATATATATTTAATATATATATATATATATCTAATATTATATATATATATTATATATATAGTATATCTCTATATATTTATATATATATATATATATACTCCATGATAATAATAATATATATATTAACTATTATTATAGTATATATTATAATATATATTATATATTTATAATATATTATATTATATATATATTTACAAAGTAATATATATATATATATATATAATATATAATATATTATATATTATTAATATATTTATATATATTAGTATTAATTAATTATAATTTAAAGACATATATAATTATTCTATATAACTTTAAAGACAATATAAATTTCAAATTTGACATCTGAAAACAAAATATATATATAATATATAATATATTATCATAAGTATATATATAATAACATATATATATATTCTATATAACTTATATTAAGACATATATAATTTTCAAGTATGATTTGAGATTTATTTATATATATAAGTATATACTATAAACTTATTTTTAGTTGTACCAAAGGCTTAGTCTTTAAATAGTATATAAGGGACTTATTTATAATAAGAATCTGATAACTAGAACATTAATCAGTTTCAGTATCTATAATATCAAATATAATAAATAAATAAAAACTCAATAAAATTAAAACTAATTTTTTTTATATATTATTATAAAATCATTTATTTTCATTAAAATAGATATTCGAATAAAATATTAATAAAAATAGTTTTATTCGTATAGCTACATTTAAAAAAAAACTGATATATAGTTATAAAATTGAATCATCCTACCTCATTTAGACAAATGTAATAAGTTAATTTTTAATATCTGTATCCTTTTCTACTTAAATTAGACTATAATAAAATAATTCATGATTATAATTACTATGTTATGAAACTCTTGAAAAATAATATAATTATGAAATACATTACAGCGATTTTTTATACGCAATTATATACGCATGAAAATTTCTCCAATAGCTTTAACGTATAAAAAAGCTCAAAAAGAGAAATACCATTTATCTCATATAATTTTCATGTAATATTTTGGACAAAATTTAGAAATACATAAATGAATACACATATCCTTTTATAGATTTATAGAGATATATTTAATAATATAATCAACTTAATTAACTCGAACAAAAATAGACTAATTAATCAAGTGAGTTTTCATTATTTGTTCTATTAATTTGATTGGAAAAATATAAAAGGAAGTGATTTTCGTTTGATATTAAATGATATTTGGACGATACGTTAAAGTAATCATTATTCTTAATTATAGTAACTATGAAGTCTTGACTTGTTGAATAATTAATGTTAGAATTTTCTCTTCTTTCATAACTATTCATTTATTTTCATTTACAATTTTATAAACTTTTCTATACAAAATAGTTAAAATTTTTATTATATAAACTTTTCTATACAAAATAGTTAAAATTTTTATGAAGTATAAAAGTAAAGATTTTCGTTATGAATCAAAATAAAAAAAATAGATACTATAGGAGAGAAACTATTGAACAGTGGTGTTATAATTATATATCATATATATATAGATCTTTAGTTTAATAATTTAGATCAATTGTGTATAGAGGTGGAAAAATAGGAATTTTCTGAGATACACTAAAGTGATATATTGTTAACACATCATATTATTAAAATTAAAAGTATGACTAATAAAATAAATATTTTTTGGGGAATTAATTTCTTTGTTTTTCCTGAATAATTTCTCAACACTCTCAGGCTCTTCAATTTTCTCCTTGTTAGCCTAACCCTATGCTATCAATTTCCTCATTTTGGTAAATATTCAAGCTTATTACGATTGTTCAATGTTTTCTATATAATATTATAGTATTCGCATATCAACTTCCTCTGAGGAGAAAACTAGTACTGGGTGAATTCAGAACGTATATGACTAATACCAAATGGCCTGACACGACATTATAATATATTTTTTCATATCCTGTACACATAAGTCCGCCCGTCACACAGGCGTAGGATAGTATTAGTTTATGAGTACTAGTTTAGGAATTAGTAATAGTAGTATAAAGTGTATTATAGTTATAGTGATATAGGTATATATGAGTGTTAAGTAGTATATAAGTGATATAGTGATATTAAGGTTTAGGTTAGGTTAGGTTTAGGTTGGTTAGTTAGGTTAGGTTAAGGTTAAGGGTGTAGGTATAGGCTCCTCAAGATTGAGAGGTTATGCGTTCTCACGCGGTATGGATTTAGGTCTCAGTGCCTAGGAGAGATAATCAAGGAGATATATGAGGGTAGGTTAGTTAATAGCGTGAATTAGGTTTAAAGAGCTATAAGTTTAATAGTGGATTTAGTTAAGTAACGGTAAATTAATCGTTTGTTTTATGAATGAACTCACAAAAAAAATAAACACAAATTTTTTTTATCCCTCTTCTAATTTTTTCAAAATCTATATTTTTTTTGGATTCCTCATCGCTCACAAAACACTGAACCAATGATTGATTAGTTAATTAATACCTACATAGTTCAATATATGTGAGTATGCCTAGCCTCGTAACAATCACTTTAGGATGGGGCGGTAGGGAGAAGAAGACTTGATGAGGTCGGTAGGACCTTATAGAGGGGAGGACGAGTATTTTTTCCGATATAAAGAAAGGCTCGCTGGTAGAACCCCTACGAAGTTGAGAATCACACCAAAATAACTCTTTCTGAAGCATCCTATATTAAGACCAAGTCGGTAGTGTGATCTGAGCGTGAGGAGACGCCTCGTATCCATCAACCCGAGTGGCGTGTCGACATAGGTCCTATACGACGCTAGTTTTAATATATCAGTGTGAATGCCTGTCTGCGTTTCACCACGCACTCAGTTAGAAGACGTTTGAGACACCGAGCGCCTATGGCGTGCATCGGTTAATTTTGTGGCCTGATTTTAACCCACTGAGTTAAAAAACTACTTCTCTCTATAAGCAGAATACTGATCTCTTTGTTTGAATAAGATATATGGTGTAATAACTATTTCATAATACGTATTTCTATTTCTGTGACCCTGGATATATCTTTAAAAATTAGTGACTTAACATTAGAATTGCCTATTGTTGGCCACTGAATAAAAAGCAGATAAAAATTTTGCTGATTATAACAAATCTTTCTATAACAACAAATATAAGTAAATTGATTTTGATCTTTATGCGCAATTTATTTTCCGCAATACCCATATTCTCAGTATATTATAAATCCTGAGCGCAAGATCTGAAAGCAGAGTCATGTTATACGGTGTTAGCCTTTTACAGGCTCTTCCTTTTGATATATGATATCTAAAACTCTAGTCTTAGAAACTGAATGGGTACATAGATCATACAAGTCTCATCTAGCATAACATTATTGGATAGTTTCACATACTTTGTATGTGAGCATTTTTAAAGAATGTTGAACTGCACAAATTAAATAAATGACAAAAATTGATGAATGAAATATATAAAGGGAATATACTTATTAACCACTTTTTGGTAAAGACATGAATGGACAATGTTCCAAGATAGCAATCTCGCTATGAAAATCAAACTTAATATAGTTTATATATTTTTGAGCATCACAGTAACTATCTTGGGGGAAGAAACTTATATCAGTTAACATACCTTGACATTGTAATAACAATAGCGGGGCTACGCACTCTTTTACTCCATTACTTCCTCTATCCTCCCCTACAAGTATCTTACATCTCCCTATCAGCTACCTGCATCGATGACATATTTTATTACTCAATATGTCGAAGTCATCGATTACCTCGAACACTCTTCACACGGTTCTACCACATCGTACCTCTTCCTTCTATACTGTATAGCACACCGTTTTTTCTTTGGTTATAGTATACTATAAATGACGACACTCTAAGGACATTAGAAGTTCTCTCACGTTCGGCGATGGTTGATATACATAGCTTCCATATCATGTAATGACTATTCTTTCTTCTTTGCCTGGATCTCTTGCCACTACATAGTCTATTCTATCAAACTGCGCTCGTTCATATCGACATATAATAAATATCTACGTCCTGGCTGGCATCCGTACATAGAGTGCGAATTGATGTAAGCGTGTTCACGATTTGTCCTCTCCAAGGCAGATTAGGTCTATTTTATGTGCTTTACCGCAGATCGCTTACTACCGATATGTGTAACAAATGGTAGTGTGAAAGGTCTTAATGCATTTAGGAGTCATTCGTGGTGACTTAGTGCTAACAGAGTGATATAGGAAATACCATTATAGATTATTTAGAATTATATACTTTATGCAGTTATTGCAAATTGAGTCTTTATATTGGAGTTAAAATTCTTATTTAGCTCATGAAACAATTATAATTAACACGAAATAAGACAATTCATAATTTAGCTCTTCATTCTATAAATAACCCCCACTAACGCTAAAACCACCGTATGAACTCTCAGACTTAACCTAACGCCTAGGTGGAGCGATTAGTATACACGAGTAATCGTAACACTCAATCTAACCTGAGAACGTACCTACCCACAAGCGGATAAATCTATCACACTATAGAGACAATATGGATCGCTAGCCTGATACGATCATACCGAAAATATACCTAAACCCTCTTACTTAACTCTTAATTAAATAAACGAAAGTACGATAAGACGAAGATTTATACGTGATATATGTCGGCAAAAAGAACCCTACTTAAATTGGTTTTGATGTTTGTGACATTTACATTACGATCTCTTCTGCTGACAGCTATCAACGAAAGGTGGCAGCGTGCCAAAAAAAAGATATCTTGTCGGTACGGAGAGGATAGAAGCCTTAAAAGAAAGAAGTCACTTTCGGTAATGGTGAGTTAAAGGAATATAATATTCAAATAACTTGTTTCGAAATTTTAAATATAAGATTGGATGCAAAAAAATATCCACTCTTAAAAACGAATAATATTTAATGTCAACAAATTCCATAAGTTATTATTTTAAATGAATTAATTAAATATTCAAATTGTTTAAAGAAATTTTATTAACGAATACGATTCTAAGTTATTTTTAATTTATTTGTTAATATTAAGTAAATGTAATTATTAATTTTAACAAATTCGAAATTTATAAAATAAAAGGTTTTATTGTACCGTATGTTTAAGAGTGAATATTTATTCAGTTTTATTCTATTTTAGTATGAAGATGAATAAAATTAAATTTATTAATAATGTAATATCGTGTTTTATTGAAAGTATTATGGAAATTTATTATTTAGAATAATATTAACGATATGCTTATATTTTACAAGTATGATGAAGTCTCAATGGTAGAATGAAAAAAACACAATTGAGGATTCATCATAGTATTCTAATAAGACAAGCAATTCCTGCAGTAATAATAATAATAATAATAATAATAATAATAATAATAATAATAATAATAATAATAATAATAATAATAATAATAATAATAATAATAATACAAAAAAATAAAAAAATAATAATAATAATAATAATAATAATAATAATAATAATAATAATAATAATAATAATAATAATAATAATAATAATAATAATAATAATAATAATAATAATAATAATAATAATAATAATAATAATAATAATTGTAGGACAATGGTAACCCTTTGTGAATATGAATAGACACCAGCGGAAACATTTTCCAATAAATTTTATTTTTCTAAAATCCGAATTAATTAGTTTGATTAATTTTTGACTTAAGAGTGTAACAAGCAAATTTGTACTGAGTGAAGATTAATTACACTGTGGAACAGCCATTTCGTTGTTTTAGATCTGTGACTTGTTTTTGACTAACCTTTGGCCTCTGAATACGAAAATAACTTCAGTTTTTGTCTATCATGTCAACTTTTTAAGTTACAGTATACCCTCTTTTTGTCTCAAATGTCATACAAAATGTGCATATAAAGTAAGATAAAGGGAAAAACTTTCCAAATATACTGTTCACAAAATAGTTTTATTCATACAAAAGTTACATATAGTTACTGCAAGTTAAATTTCTATCGGTAAACATAATATTAAGGTAAAAATTTTTGCTTACAGCTTTTCTTGGAGTGTTTAATCTGTGGATATTCTCGCTTGATGCTCCAACAATTGTCAGCGGTCATATCTACATCCAATTTACCTTGATACCGTGCCTCCATCACCTTCAAATCTTGGTGGAATCAATGACTGCACCAAGATTTTTCGGGAAGTTAGCAAGATTGCTATGTAAAAAATGCAAATTGATGCTCATGTTGCAACCAAATATTTTGAAGCTCTCCAAGAGTTGCTGGACAATTTCGGTGTAATTCTGTGCTCGGGTGTTTCCAAGAAAGTCTTTGACAATGTTTCTAAATGCCAACCAAGCATTCATTGAAGTTCTAATATTATTCCCCCCTTAATTCATCTTTAAGGAGCTGCCGAATCTGTGGACCATCAAACACACCGGCCTTTATCTTTTCAAATGACAGGCTAGAAAATGCCGAAATGAGATACTTGAAACAGTCTCCTTCAGTTGGCAAAGCTTTAACAAATTGTTTCATGAGACCGAGTTTTATATGCAGAGGTGGAAATATTATATATTTTCTGTCGAGAAGGGGCTGATGTACAATGTTTGGATCACCAGGCTTCAGGTCAGATCTTGGGGGCCAATTCGATTGCACCCAATGCTTCTCACGAGCTCTGCTGTCCCACATACACAAAAAACATGGATGCTTGGTGTATCCGCGTTGCTGGCCAAGGAGGAAGCAGACCATTTTAAGGTCAACACAGATGATCCATTGGTGCATGTGATATTGCAACTTTTGAATGACTCTCTTTATGTCTTCATATTCTTCACGCAAACAAACTGAATGGCTTATTGGGACTGAACCAAATAAATTTCCATTGTGGAGCAATGGAAGATGTACCAGAGATACAAATGGGCATTGTAGTTTCGGACTTAATGCCAAAACAAAAAAGCTTTGGAAAGAAGTATAAAATCCTTCTTACAAACCGTTCAACTTGGGATAATGGAGGTCCTAACCTTGAATCAGGAACCATTATGTGGTACACTAATGGATCAGTGATAGATGGTGGGACTGGTGCGGGACTGGTCGGACCCAATTGCAGGCGCAGTATAGCCCTGGGTGCTTTTCCCACCATCTTTCAGGCAGAGATTTACGCCATAATGGCTTGTGCCAGAATAAACATAGAAAAAGGGATGCGAGGGGCAAAGATCGCTGTGGCAACTGATAGTCAGGCGGCTATCGGGGCTCTGAGCTCCTTGCATGTATGACTCTAAACTGGTTTGGGAATGTCAACGTACCCTACAGCAACTGGCTCAACACAACAGAGTTAATCTGATGTGGGTGCCAGGGCATCAAGGTGTACCAGGCAATGAGGAGGCTTATCGCCTCGCTAAGGAAGGAGCCAGAACCGCCTACTGTGGTCCGGAACCCTTCTGTGGACTTTCTAAGGCCCACATTAAAGAATCTCTGAAACAATGGGAACACAAAGCTATGACCAATATGACAAGCATCCCTGGTCTCAGACAGGCTAAAGATCTGATTGATCTTTTCCGAGAAAGGCAAAGGAAGTGCTTGCTCTGAGTAGATCTGATCTTCGAATTCTGACTGGAATTCTGACTGGACATGGGCCAGTCAGATATCACCTCAAGAAAATGGGAAAAGTTGAATGTGATTCATGCCGATACTGCCGTGAAGCAGTAGAAACGGCAGAACACATTCTATGTAATTGCGAAGCTTTAAGCTGGCAAAGATATTGGTATTGGCAGAGGGATGTGCTGAAGCCTTACGATATCAAAACTTCGTCTCCTGGAAGAGTCCTGAAATTCCTGCGAAAAATCGGGATGAACCAGGAGTTTTAATAGACAAGGGCGTGTCACAAAAGATCCAAGTGGGTCGCAGTGACAAGGGGCCTCAATGGAGACCACCACCCTAACAATCTAATCTAATCTAATCTAATTGTGGAGCAGGACACACTTCAAGCTCCGCTTTGAACTATCGATGAACAATCGCCATTCAGTTGCGTTATAGGCTGAAATTCCCAACTCTTCAATTAAACTACGTACGTTATGGCAATACACAAATCCATCATCACTTCGAAAGTATTGCAGAAACGCACTTTCTCTCGATCGAACGAAGGATACCTTAGCTTCTTTTTCAAGCAAGTTTTTCTCTTGCAGTCTTGATGCTAACAGCTCTGAAGCTTTTTTGGATAGTCCTAAATCTAGTGCCAAATCATTCAACTCAACCTGGTCAAATCCCTTAAGAACGGAATCATCAATTTCAAAATTATCGTCGTTGGGGTCACTTTGATGTTCATCAGACCCGTATTCCTGTATTTCCAAAGTGGGTAATTCTTTGAAAACTGGCACTCAGATCTCAGCTGAATGAGGCACTGGGCGTATAGCTGATTTTAAACTAGGATACTATATTTAACTTTTGTTTTTCTTGTTATATCCTGACGTTTTTACTATACAAAAGTAACAATCACTTTTGGTTAGTTTAATCTCTCTCGTCAAATCATAGGTATACCAAATGGAAATTTATAACGTTTTCCTTTCGTCCACATCTGTAAACTCTCGACACTCTGCTTGCACACGTTGTGTAGGGCCCATGATTTATCTTGATCACCAATCTGCCCTTTAAAATATGCAAAATAAGCTTGCTTAACAAATGTACTGATGTTTGTCCTATGACTGGGAATGGTAAAACTGCCACATATATAGCAAAATGAATCGGGCTGTTTAAGCACTTCGACGCGAACTAGCAGAGGCAGACATAAGGAAAGGTTTCAGTTATTATGTAAATAAAAACTAAATAGGGTAACCTTGTATACAAACAAGAACTTGGACTCAATGTCGGAATGCGCTACACTATATCACAGCGGCACACAACCTCCCAATACAGTGTCTCAGGCGTAACTGAACTAGTCTCGACAAATATGCACCTCTCTCTGGTCTCCTAATATGAAGTCATTCACCCGTCATATATATATATATACAATATATATATATATATATATATATATATATATATATATATATATATATATATATATATATATATATATATATATATATATATATATATCGCAGAGAGTGGTCACATTCACATAAGGTGTAGAGAAAAAACCTGACGTGCTAAAAGAAAGGTAACTACAGATTTGAAATCAGCATACATATTTAACCCTAAAACAGCTGAAAAATCGGACTCAACAAAAATAAAGTTACAAATTGTTCCCCAGTGTTATAGTTACTACCAGAAAGACTGTGAGGTAGTCAATCCAATGGAAAACTATGATTTGACCTACAACCAAAAAAAATGGGAATGTAAACCGAAGATCTACCAGTAAGACCACTACTACTATAATACAAAAAACATGCACAAAGGATATCTATTTTTTATATCACTCGATAGAAAAAAACAATGTAAACAAATTTATGTGGCTTACTCGATTCAGTATTTCTAAAATATGTTGCCACAATTAGTTTAATATTTATATCGTTTCCTACAATTACAATTTAATTAAATTTTATATATTTATATACCTTCCGACTTATGAGTCTATTTATTTCAAACAAATGTTGACACTTGCAATACAGTAGAAAAATGACTTCTGTTTCACTCAACGTTAAATTTTCGGGAGAAATATTTTATAAACATTTATTTCCTTTATTTGTTTTATATAAGATATACATGGTCAATAAAGGCAAATTTGGTACCAAAATAACCGTGAGAAGAATTTATTGAGCAATAATATATACGGTTTACAACATTGACGATTGATTTTAAAAAGTTTTATGCAAGATGAGGTGCTCGTAATGGAGTAGTTTTTATTTTAGACCGAAATAAGATTTAGGATAAAATATAAGTAAAAAGAAAACTAATTGAAGTTTTGCTTCCATAATGAAACCTAACAATTTAATACTGGACAGAAGAAAATTATTATTAAGCGAAATAAAAAAAAAAAGTTTCTTCCGTAAGGACCGCGAAAACTATCAAATTCCCAACAAAAGAGAATATTGATAGTAAGCGTAGAGTCCTAAAAGGCTAAAGAAACATATCGAAACCTACCCAAAGAATAATATCAGATTGAGGAAAGACTTTAAGGACTCACGAGAAAATTCATTCATTTCTAGCGAAATAAACAAATTTTCAGAAGCTAATCTTTAATCAACCTGATACATTCTGCAGAAAATTCGTCTGATTGCGAATACAAAATGATGGCTTTTGATCTAAATATAACCTGAAAAAAGGGAAGAAGGAAGTGTTAACACTTTTCACAGAGGACCTATTACTAAAATGTCCAGGCTATTTCCTATTCGAATGAAACCAGCGAAGTGAAAGGTTGGTTTTTCAGATTGCTGACTATAAACAAAAAATCTCAACAATCCCTACTAGAAGTTGACTATGTTGGCATTAACAGGTCCTAAAGTAGGGAAGTTGGATCTCGCTTGGAGAGTAAGATCTATCCAAATGTTTATATTTACTCGTAGCTGCAAATTAAAATGAATCGTTATGATGTTGTAATCGTTGCAGACCGGGATTTAATTCTAAAGGGACTGGGTCTAATAACAAGCAGCCATAATGACAAATGAGTAATGATAAAGAGCGTATGGCATTTTTATACTCGTAATTTTGACGTGGGATGCGGTTGACATGTCGTCAATAAACTAATAATCAATTTAACTAAATAGCCTTAAGTAAATATAAATATAACATTTAAGGATAGTTGACATAAACTACTTTCACTTTACAAAAGCACCTGGATCAAACGATATGCTTCATTAATAAAAAAGAGTCAAATTAGTCTGATGACTTATGATAACTTTTTACTTGTTAGTAACATGTGGTGAATTTTTATGATAAAGAAATAACTAATAAATACTACAGCTAGTTAATTACTAGTATCGCTACATATTGTATAACCAAAGAATCCACTTAATTTACTGATCAAAATGATGTAAAAATCAACTTTGTAAGTAAAACAGAAGCAACAAAACTTGGAATTTTCAAATAAAAAATTAAGGTCAACTTTGACCAAAAATGGTGAGCTTCTCAAATTGAATTAGGTAAAGGCCTTGATATAGGTTAAAGTACGATCTATAAGGATTAAATTGACACTTCCTACCAAAGTCTTTTTAACACCGCGGGGTGATAGAAGGTGCGAAGTGTTCGAAATTTTGATATTTTGAAAAGTTAAAAGCCTAAATTTGTTCTAATAGTTGTAGGTTCAAATAAAGAAACTATATTTCAAAACAACTTTATATTTTCAAAAAAGACAAATCAACATGTTTACAATGTTTGGGGCAAATATCAAAACATGAAACAAATTAGAACAAGAATTATATCAATTCAGGTGAAAGTGAAAATTTCAAAATAATTTTTCTCCCTCGTAGAGAACTATATATATATATATATATATATATATATATATATATATATATATATATATATATATATATATATATATATATATATATATAATATATATATATTTTTTTTGTAATATAATATATATATATATATATATATATATATGATTTGCACGAAATTCGGCATACCTATGTTCTTTGATGTAATTAAGAAGAGAACGGTGACCAATACATGAAAAAATTGAAAGCGGGGTGCAAACCCCTGTTTTAGGTTTTAAGTTGTTTCTGCTGAGCAGAATGATTTCATACTTGAAACCTTATTAATTAATACAAAACTATACATGATAGTGTGATTTTTAAAAAGATAAACAATTTAAACCATTAGTTTACTCTTACGAGTTGGAATATAGTATATGGCTTATTTTTTCGCATCAAAATGCTGCAAGTTGAAAGTCCTTTTATTCAGTTAATTTTTAACCTTTTTTTAATGGGACTTGCAGTGGGTATTAATTGCTATGTACATTTTATTAATATATGTTAAATTTTTAAATTTTGACCTTTTAATTAGGTTTTATAAAAAACAAAATCTTGAATAGCTCCAAAACCATGGGTTAGAGTGTTAAGATTTTTATATCGTATATTTGGACAGTTGAAATTAAGGTCTGGAGCCATTAACAATTCAAAATATAATTTAGTAAAGTAATTACAACAATTTGAAATTGCAATAATTTGCCATTGTAATTATATAAGAAAGAGTCGAATTTTTAGTGATATACTAATAGTTTTTGAATTTATTTACAAGGATTATTTATTTACAAAGATAGTTACTGTACCCACGGTCCTCTGAACAAATTACAAACCAAACAACCACGTGTACATTCTTTTGCACTTTAAAATGTCAATATCTGGTAACGATGTTAAATAGATAGTGAAAACAGAAGGGAAAACATCTTCTCTTATTCTTTCATTTTTCTGTCTGTCTCATCTAGTCTTTCCCATTATCGCTCTCAAAACGTACATCTCCGACGACTGTATTCAACTGCCCTCTCTTGTGGGAGTACTCTACGTCTCTGCCCCATATAGTAAAATCGGTATTAAAACACCCTCAAATATCACCCTCTTCACCTCCACACTCATTTCTTTATCTTTTAGTATGGGGATACACTGCTCTTACAGCTACCCCATAATGAGCTATCCTACTTGTGATCTCTTGTACATTTCCTTCCTCTCGTCCAAATACTCTAACCAAATACTTACATTTCTTCACCATCTTTATCTCATTCCCCTCCACCTCTATTCTCAGCTCTCCCCTCCTTCTTCTCTACTGACCACCATGATCTCCCCATTTTCCGTATTCATAGTCAAACCGACCTATCTAAACCTATTCGCAAAACATATCTCTACCTCTCTCAACCTGTCTCCCTCTTCGCTCCACCACCCCAAGTCATCCGCATAAGCCAAAATATCACCGTCCAAAAATCTAATATCCTCTTTCACCTTCTTTATCACTACATCCTTGTTTAACCCCTGTTATCATCTCGAACCATTCCGTATTCTCATATTCTGTTCTTACATTACATTTACTATTCCTATACAAACTCTCCAGAGCTCCTCTCAACTTTCTACTCACTGAATATTCTCTCTCCAGCACTCTCCACAATCTCTCTATAGGCACTAAATCGAAAGTTTTCTTCAGATTTATGAAGGCTATATATGCTCGTTTGTTGCATTCTCATACCTTTACCAACGTAATTCTCAGGTCAAACAAGAGATTCGTAGTGCTTCTGTTCTTTCTACATACGTGCTGCTCTTCCCTGAGTCTGGGCTCTACTACTATTCTCAACCCTCTCTATCTAGAATTCTCTCATATGTTTTTGCCAATTAGTTCAACAATGAAATTCCCATGTAGTTTTTACAGTCTCCTGTATCTCCTTTTCCCTTATATATTTGCACTATAATTGACTTTTCCCATCCTTCCGGTACTTTATTTTCGTTTCAACACCTATTAAACAGTTTCAAAATTACTTCTTTCATTTTCTCTCCTCTCTCTTTTATTAATTCAATAGATATCCCATCTTCCCCCGGTGCCTTACCGTTCCTGATCACTCTCAGAGCCACCTCTAACTCTTTCATAGTAATCTCCTCAACCTCCTCATCTTCCTCTCCCTTTGATATCTCTTCCCCATCTCCTCCCCTGTTCATTCATATTTAGCAGTTCTCTGAAGTACTACGTCCATCTCTTGTTTGTGTCTATTGATCTCACCAAAACTTCTTGCTTATCCTTGATGTTGCGCACTTTCCTCTTTGGTCATCTATATGTTTTTGCTAGTCTGAAAATCTTCTTCCTTTCTGCCCTGATATGTTCCATCATTTCTTCCGCCCCTCTCTTTGCCGCCTCTTCTTTTACTTCTCTCTCTCTCTCTCTCTCTCTCTCTCTCTTCCTCTCTCTCTCTCTCTCTCTCTCTCTCTCTTCTCTCTATCTATCTCTCTCTCTCTGCCTCCAGATACTGAGCAATTGTCTGTGCAGTTCTATTTTTCGGCTACCTTCTCATTAATACCGTTTTCCTCTTTATTGCCTTCTTCACTTCTTCAGTCCACCACTTCGTGTGTCTTTCCTTTGTTCCTCCTACCCATCTTTTGCCTAGAGTCTCCATTGCTACCCTTCTTGCCGTTCCTTGTATCTCCCCCATCTCTCCTACTCTTTCTAATTGTTCTAAGTCCCCACTTATTTTTCAAATATATTCCCAATTTTTGTCACACTCTTTCAGTGATTCCACCTTAATCACATTCCTCTTTTCCTTATTTTGCAGCTTTACCGCCTTCACTACCAGGTCCGTCACCAAAAATTTATGATCCGAACTCAATTGTCACTCCAGGTATCACTTTCACATTCATTATTAGTCTAATATCAGATGATATTATATAATCTATAATAGATATCTGGTCGAATTCTCCTGTAATATTGTTCCATTTATACCTTATGAACCTATGTGAGCCCCTCTATTGGAAAAAAAATCCTTCATGATTTTCATTCCCTTCCTCAAACAAAAATTTATCAACATCTCTCCTTCAATATTCCTTATCACCTCTCAGTACTGTCCTACCATTCTCTCCACATCGTCTCTTCTCCTTCCCACTCTTACATTAAAATCTCCAATCATAAACAATACATCCTCCTCTCTTCTTCCGTTTTCTACATTCTCCTCCAACATTTCCATGAACTGATTTTTTTCCTCTTCCAGGTGTCCCTGTTGCGGCAGATAGACCTGATAGAAGTGGTATCTCTTTCCCTTGATTTTTAAGGTGAATCTTATAAGTCTTTCAGGTATGACTTCTATGGTCTGTATGAACGGTGACATATTCAGTCCTACTATGAAGCCCACTCCATGCTTCCTGATTCCCTTCTCTACCTCTTTATATATGAATATATATCCTCCTCCCATATTTCTTCCTCTCTCTTTTCCTCTCATTCGCATCTCCGCCATTCCCATCACGTTGATTCTCCTCTCGATCTTAATCTCCAGGATCTCCTCCTCCTTTCCACCATACGTCGCTATATTAAGCGTCGCTCATCTAATTTTAAAAGCATTATTCAAGTTCTTGGTCCAAAATCGTTTCCGAGGTCTGTCAACTTCCGAGACTGGTCCTTGAGTATTGAAAGCAATTTCATTTCGGGCAGTGGCGTGCTAGGCCTATCCTGCCCTAGCCAGAACTGCATTAGCCGAACCAAGGTTTCACGGCGAGGACGTTGAGTTGAACTTTTCACCCCATATATATATATATATATATATATATATATATATATATATATATTTATATATTATATATAATATATATATTATATATATATATATATAATTATATATATATTATATATATATGTTTTGTACTATAATATATTATATATATATATATATATTTATATATATAATGTTATTGTTGCATGTAATTTTGCAATTATCAATCTAATGAACTACCCTTAAACAATATCGATCAAAGGCAGAGTAGGACTGGGCTAAAAAAAAACATTTTAAAAATTACGGGCGAGTATGGGCGTGCTAAAAAATATTATTTTAAATCACAGACTGGTACGAGCTTGCCATAAGGTATTAGAAAAAAAATCCAGCAGAGCAGAGACGGGCTATGAAAAACCATTAACGGGTATGGGGGGGTGCTGGCAGAAAAATAGCCTGTGCAGGTCTCTCAAATAAAGTAATATAAAAATTGTAAAATAATATGTCTAATAAGATAATAAGAACTTGGAGAGGATGGAATTGAGTAATATGAAGAAATAAGATGTCCAAAGTGTCAATTAAATTACAATATCAAACCATTTTTAGAGTAATAAGAAGAACTTGAAAGAATAAAACTATAATGTCAATTAAATAATATTATCAAACAATTTCTAAAACTGGAATAAAAATTTACCTTAATATCTCATTTATTTCCCTTTATAATATTTTAATGGTATTTCTATTCAATAATAAGTAAAGCATAAAAGGAATGAAAAAAAGGGTTTCACGCACAAGATAACAAGATATTAGAGATGGGCAAAATAGTTCTTGACTTAGAGTCATGATTTACCGGAAAAAGAGTTTCCTATTCAAGATATGACAGATGGGCAAAATCGCTCTTGACTCAGTCATGATTCACCAGAAAAAGAGTTTCCTATTCAAGATATTACAGATGGGCAAAATCGTTCTTGACCCAGAGTCATGATTCAACAGAAAATGTTTCTTATACAAAATATTACAGATGAGAAAAATCGTTCTTGACTCAGAGTCATGATTCACCAGATAAAGAGTTTCCTATACAAGATATTACAGAGAAAAATCGTTCTTGACTCAGTCATGATTCAACGGCAAAAGAGTTTCCTATATAAGATATTACAGATTGGCAAAATCGTTCTTGACCCAGAGTCATGATCCACCAGAAAAAGTTTCCTATACAAGATATTACAGATGGGCAAAATCGTTCCTGACTCAGAGTCATGATTAACCCGAAAAAGAGTTTCCTATGCAAGATATTACAGAGGGAGAAAATCGTTCTTGACTCAGAGTCATGATTCACCAAAAAGATGTAAAAAGAACTAGATAAAGTATTCCTTATTATTGTTTTTTTATTACTATTTTCAGCTGCCCTAACTTTAAACAAATAAGCAAAAACATCATGTGAAAGATACAAGATTCGAAAAACTAAAGAAAAATATTGTTGACGTTTCGCAACCGTGTCTTGCGAATTCGGCATCCTTTTATATGATGTTGCCATTTGCTTGAATGATATAACAAAAACAAAAATAGAAAATTATTTCTCACTAACTAACAAATTAATTATTCTTTAATATAATCTTTAGACTAAAGAGGGCAAACGAGTTAAAAAAAATATAAAGATTATAACTAAATTTATTTTAACCAATTGTAAAGGTACAATAAAAAGATCGGGCAAACAATTTAATTTATTTTATCGTAATATAATATACATTTTATTTATTGTAACAGAAAATAAAATAGCAGAAAATATATTTT
>JABUQX010053968.1:25000-30000 GCA_015478945.1 Trachelipus rathkii | reverse complement strand
ATATATATATATAAATATAGTATATATATATATATATATATATAAATATATATCATAACTAATATATATATTAACATATACTACAATAATTGCAATCAAAACCAGTATATATTTATAATAATAATAATATAGTGTGTTTGGACTGTGTGGTGATAGGTTGTGCTTAAATGGAGCTCCGATGGTTTGAGTAGTGTTTGTAGTGTTTTAGTTATTTTGCCTCTAAGTGTGTTTGTACATTGAACGCTCTCCTGTTTTAATTGTTTTTAACTTTTATGGATTTAATATTTGAAGAATTTGATCATCCCTTTAAAAGATAAGATATCCGTTTTAAAAAATTTGTTTAATTTTGAAAACTTTTTAGTTATGTTAGATAGCAATAGTTAGTTTTTAGGATTGTGTAATACGTAGTTTAGATAGTACTAGGGTATATTTTTTCTTAGTCTTTTTTAACTTAAGTTTTTAGTGTTTCTATTTTTTTATTTATTTATTTTAAATGTTGACCTACATTTGAGGTCACGATTTTTTTGTTAGAATTATTATTTGATTATTTATACATAACCAGTTTTATGTTGAATTTTTTTTTCTCGTAAATTTGTGAGGGTGTATGGGTGCGTGAGTGTTTTTAAACTTTTAAATTTTTTCATATTTACATATTCAAGTTATAAATACAGTTTTATTCGTTTTAACATTACGTTTTTTTAGTGTGTGGAATATTTAATTGTTTTTTGTCGCTGTTTGTCTTGTTTGTTGTTTGTTGTGGTTTGTGTGTGCGTGTGTGATGGCAGATTTGACAGGCGCGGGCTTTCTATAGACTTTACTAACATCCGTGGCTTAAACTGCTATTTGCATCCGTGGAATTACCACCTCTCTAACTATAACCCTAACCTTTTGCTCTTGTTTGAGACACAGATGGCTAAGAATTCATTCCTAACTCGTTTAATTACCCAACTATAACTTATTCATAATTCCTTCTAAAGGTGGAGTTATGCGCCTATGTAAAACATAAACACTCCTGTTAACATGTTTCGAGAATCTCGAATCTCCTAACTTCGATGTTCTTTGGCTTAAAATCTTTCTTCCTTCTACTACAATAATTTTGTGCTTCTGCTACTGTTCTCCTAACAGAACAGATTTTCACGCCTTTTTTGAATATCCTACTACTTCTCACGAGACTGTTATATCTTCCCATCCAAATACTGAGGTCCTATATTTAGGATTTCAACTGTTACACAACCACTAATGGTTTGGGTCCTCTCAGTACTGATTTAGGTGGGAGGAGGCCGAATCATTTAGTGTTCTCAACGATCTGGAGCAACTAATAAATAACCCACACACATTCCAGATCGTCCAACAATTCTGGACCACACCCTAGACCTTTGTTTCACCACTAGTCCTTCTCTCTATAAATACACCACCTTCGCTCCTATTGGTAAATCTGACCACAACCTTATATCTCTTAATTTTAATACTTTCTCTCCAACAGCTCCATCTTGCCCTACGCGTTTTTTCTGGCACTTTGATCTGGCCGATTGGGGAGGCCTTGCGTTGCTTCTACGCTAACTATAATTGAATGACTGCTTTGACTCATGGTGACGCTTCAGCTTCACCGATAGGTGGGAGCTGTAATTCGCTGATGGGAGCAGCAGGTTCATTCCTCTTCGGACTAAATCTTTCTCTGTCCGCGTAATCCATGGTTCAATCGCTACTTGTTCTCTGGCCATTCAGGCTAGAGACAGTGCGTATCGGGAGTGGAAAATTTCTCGTTCTCCTCTCACTCTTACTAATTTTCATTCAGCTAGAAATCATTGCAGGGATACTCTTCGACGAGCAAAGCGGGCTTTCATCAAACGAAAGTGCGCTAACTCCTTGGTTCTCCTACTGACAAATCTTTCTGGCCTTGCCCAAAACATCTCTAACAACTTCTGTAAATCTGCCTTTCCTCCTCTTATTCGTTCCAATGGTTCTGTTGCTAATTCCCCAACTGAAAAGGCCAATCTCTTCGGCCTCCTATTTTCCCTTTAACTCAACCCTGGATGATTGTGGCATTCTCTTCTCGCTCCTTCTCCTCTCAGTTGTCCTATGCCTTTACCTGATGATTACATTTGATCGGGTGCATGGCCTCCTGAAATCTATGAACGTTAGGAAGGCGGTTGGCCCGGATGGCATTCCTCCCCGTGTTCTTGAGGAGTGTGCTTCCGTGCTGGCCCTTCCCCTCGTTCAACTATATTCTCATGTCTCAATACTAACCACTTTCCCTCAGTGTTGAAAGCACGCACATGTCCAACCGGTTCGAAAAAAGGTTAGCCGCCTGATCTTCTTCTAACTATCGCACCTATAGCTTCTCACTTGTATTTCTAATCTAAAAGATCTTTGAAACCCTTATCAACATCTCATTTCTTAGACCATCTGGAATCTCATTTCACTTCTTTCCGATCGCCAAGTATGGCTTTCGGCGCTTGAGGTCTACTGCGATAAACTTTCCTATCTTACTGATTTATGGTTTTTCCGCCCTTAGGAACTATGGGAGGACTGCGTGGTGCGCTTGACATATCCAAAGCATTTAACGGTATGACACGCGTTACTGCTCTCCAAGCTCCCTTCCTTTTGGTTGTTTCCTCCTTCTCTTTGTTACTTATGTCTAGTTCTCTTCTTAAATCCTCCAATATAGCTTTGTTGAGGGCGACTCTTTCTATTTTCGTTCATTGTGGTGTTCCTCAGGGTTCTTGTCTATCTCCTACTTTATTCTACTTTCATAATGATCTCTCACCTGCACATCTAACTCTATCTACTCGTATGCCGATGAACTCGAACCCTTATCTTCAACTCATTCAACTTTGCTCCCTCTTTACTTCTAGGAATTGCTCTCGTCTTAATCTTTCCGATTCTCTTCTATTCTCTCTGATCTGGATAGAATTATCCGGTGGGTCAAAATCTAATTTGTAAATTTAATTTTTTAAAAACTCAACTTCTTCAAATCTCTCCCTCTCTAAGACACCTTTCAACTTTCCTATCTCTTTCGACGGTTCTCTCGTCTCTCCTGTTGACAATAAAACATTTCCTTAGCCTTAACAATAAACCAAAAAAAAATGTCTCGAAACCTAACATCACAAGGTTGCTAGGCGGCCTCAAAGAAAACTGGGAATTCTGTTTAGACTGCAAGACTTTTTTTTCCTTTCTCAGTTACTCCAGCATACAAGGTCTCATCCGACCCTTGCATGGATTACTGTCTTATATCTGGGGTCTGGTTTCGACTGACTTTTGACATTTCGAGTCAAAGGCCAAAAGACTTATTTAAACTTTCCGTACTTCCACTTTCACTTGGACCCATCTATTTTGCGGCCGGATGTTGGTTTTTGGCCGGCCTCTACCTCTTTCTATAGGTACCGCAGCGGAAGGTGCTCGAGGGAACTTATCACTCGCGTTCCACCACCTTTACGACGCCCGCGCGTAGCACAAGGGGTGTTGTGTCTGCGCATGAGTTTGTGTGGATTATGGTAACCCCAGACTAGTTCGCTGCGGCTGCTTCCTTCTTTCCTGCCACCTCTGTTCTGTGAATTCTCTTCCATCTTCTGGTTTCCGCTGATTTAATCTCCCTCACTTCAAAGCTTTGCGTCTGTGCTCATCTGCGTAATTTGCCTTAGATGGATTTTTTTACGTAGAGAAGTTCCATTCCTTGAATAGGGCTTTGCCCGTGAGTGGTGGTGACACTGTAAATAATTATAATATATATATATATATATAATATATATATATATATATATATATATATATATATATATATATATATATATATATATAGATATATATTATATATATATATATATATATATATAATATATATATATATATATATATATAGTATATATATATATATATATATAATTATATAATATATATATATATATATATATAAATATATATTTATAAAATATATATATATATATATAATATATATATATATATTATATATATTATTATTAAGTATCTGAACTTTAATTTTTAACAATAAAAATAATAGTTAATCAAAACAAATTATATTATGAGTATATATTAATAGAAGTGAGAAACTTTTTGTAGTCCGTGAAGAATTCATAGATTAAATGGCTGTTGAAAGCATTAAATGAGAATCTTTAGCGAGGGTAATAATACAAACGCTGAAATAAATAGTGACACGCTGATTGGACAAATATATGATGGTACAGAAGCAATGAAGAAAAACTTTAGAGTAGTTTAAGTTGTCGAAAATATCCAACGTCTTTATATGTTCATTGCTGTTCACATCCATGTGAAGTACAACACATTTGGAACTTTATGGTAGAGCGAATGTAACTAGGTTTTATTTTAGATTGCCAAGTGGATTACTATTTTGAAGATTGTAATAAAAAGAAAATTTGTTATAAATTTATATATAACTTTAACTTTATTTTCCAACCCACTTCCATTATTACAACATTGCAGTCTCCTTAGTTAGTGACAGCAACTGCTCTTAATCATATTATAAATGTGATGTTTGTTTTGATAGATTTTCAAACAAACATCGATGAAACATTTTCAAACATTTTGGTAGTTGCAACAGTACTACTACTGCTTTCTATTAATGAAGAAAGGAGAATACCTCATGTGAGAATCAATGTAAAATGAAAAGATATAGGGCAATTGCAATTTCTATTCTTGATGATTGTTCAAACCAGTTAGAGACCAAGTTCGTGAGTCATAGATCCATACTTACTAAATTGTGTTTGATAAAGACATTAGCATTTACCTCTCCCAAAACATGCACTCGAAAAAGACTCAAAGAATACCTTTTCAATTCTACGCAGGAGAAGAAAGCCTAATAGAACTGGCTTTAAAGTGTTCCTCGTAACTACACAATTTTAACGGAGGAAGTTATCAATCATTTTGTTCTTAAGAGTTCAAGATGAAATTTTTTTTATATAAATAAAACTCTTTTTTTCTATTTTGAAATTGCTATCAATGTTAAATTATTTTATTCCTTTTAA
>JABUQX010053968.1:20000-22500 GCA_015478945.1 Trachelipus rathkii | reverse complement strand
GCGTTATTACCACCTTAACTTAGCCATTTGGTGTATATGTGTGCCTGACTGGTGTGTATATATGTGTGTAGGTTAGTGTATATGTGTGTATGGTATGCGCTTAAAATATACGTATCTTTTAAACGTTATTTTATGCTCGACAAAATTTTATGTCTGCTTTGTTCAGGGGTATAGTCTCTCCACCCCCTCTCCAAAAATTTGGATTTCATCTAAATTTGATCAAAATTTTCAAATAAATACAATAAAAAATGAGTTAAAACAAAAAATTTGGCCATTTTTCGTACGTGGTGACTTTGATGTTTAAAGACCATATAGCCCTTTCAATCTCTATTTATCAGTGTTGTGGAAAATCAAGAACCAAGGCAAGATTTATGGCCGACGTACCGCCTTATTGAAAGTATATGTTGTTAATACCTGTGGTATAAGATGTCTATCTATCAATAGTTCCAATAATGTTATATGTTGTTATTATTATTATTATTATTATTATTATTATTATTATTATTATTATTATTATTATTATTATTATTATTATTATTATTATTATTATTATTAACCAGATATTATTATGACCGGCTTCAGGGACATGCACTATGGACCATGAGGGTGATATTTTAGTTAAATTTTCAAATTTGTTAAAAATTTCTTAATCCCAAAAGATGTTGTCAGTTAGATGATTTTATTTTGGAAGGGGGAAAGGACAAAAATCATAATATCGGTCAAGTGCTTATTTATAATATATATATATATATATATATATATATATTATATACCTATATTATATAAAATATATAAAATATAAAAAAAAAATATATATATATATATATATATTATATATAATATATATATATATCATATATATATATATATATATAGGCTATATATATATTATATATATTATAGGCTATATATATATATTATATGAATATATATATAGATAATATATATATATATATAATATATTAATATATATATATATAATATATATATATATATACAAAAACTTGTATGCAAACTGTCTCACTTCTTATCTTCTGTAATTAGATAATGATATTTTTGTTAAATAATAAGCAAAGAATGATTATTATGAATAATAGAAACAGTTTCCGTTTCAGGTTATGTAAATAACTCTCTTTCGATAAGGACATAAACAAAGAAAGAAAATTATATCGCAGGAAAGTTTATTTTAGGAAAAAAAATATATATAGTTAAAAAAAAAAAACGACGAAGATTTTAATAAATTTATATAAATCAATTGTAAAGTTAGAATAAAAAGGTCGTGCAATTTTCTTATTTATTGTATAATAATAATAATAATAATGATAATAATAATATTAATAATAATAATAATAATAATAATAATAATAATAATAATAATAATAATAATAATAATAATAATAATAATAATAATAATAATAATAATAATAATAATAATAATAATAATAATAATAGTAATAATTAAAATAATTAAAATAATTAAAATAATTAAAATAATTAAAATAATTAAAATAATAATAATAATAATAATAATATAATAATAATAATAATAATAATAATAATAATAATAATAATAATAATAATAATAATAATAATAATAATAATAATAATAATAATAATTGAAACAAATAAAATATATTAAAATTTATTCGTTTTGGGGTAGGATTTATTTTATAGTAGTTTAAACTAGTGGATATGATGCTTCGGTTGCAATACCGCAGTTGTTGTCTCTATTACGGGACATCATGATGTATCCCTCTTCTCCCCATTCGGTACCCCATGAGTTCTTCACCAACCAGTAATCTTCACCATTATAGTTACCATAACCAACAACCAATACGCCATGATCGAGTAAATATGTATGACATTTAGGTTCGTAATAAACACCACTTACGTAAAAATTGAAGGATAAATGTGATGCATCTATGGCAACGGAGATTGGCCCAACGGTGGCTGTTGCAGCCAAGAGGTCATCCTCGCTGCCGAAAGTAACTTTAACATAACCAGAACAGGTACCTCCAATATTTTTGGGGTTGTACTTGCAATTTTCGTCCTAAGTAATAATAATAATAATAATAATAATAATAATAATAATAATAATAATAATAATAATAATAATAATAATAATAATAATAATAATAATAATAATAATAATAATAATAATAATAATAATAATAATAATAATAATAATAATAATAATAATTAATAATAATAATAATAATAATAATATAATAACTATAGTAATAATAGTATAATAAAATATAATATAATAAAATAATAATAATTAATAATCAATAATAATAATAATAATAAAATAATAATAATAATAATATAATAATAAAAACAATAATAATAATAATAATAATAATAATAATAATAATAAAATAATAATAATAATAATATAATAATAATAATAATAATAATAATAATAATAATAATCAAAATAATAATAATAATAATAAACTTACTTCAGCATGGTAAGGGTAGCTTTCTTCTGTGTCAA
>JABUQX010053968.1:0-15000 GCA_015478945.1 Trachelipus rathkii | reverse complement strand
TTAACTCTTTAATTTTTCTGATGGGAAAAGATATGGTATCTGAAAGGCTTAATTTTATTTTATCTTTTTAACTTAACTTTGAACCTTTTGTATGGGAATAAGAAATTTTACTGTGTGAGTTTCTTTTTTTAAAAATTTCTTATTTAAAATTATATTCTTTTTGTCCCTTTTAAAAAGTTTTCCAACTTATTAATGCTCTCCACTATCTTTCTAGTTTGAGGAGCTAATGTCAATTATTTTGGTCTATAATTTTTATATTGAATAATATTTTAATATTTCTAATATTCTTAATATTTATTTCGCATTTCTTCTACTTTGAATAGAATTAGGCTTTTTTTCTTTTCTATTTATTCCATCACTTCTCTTTCTATTTCTCTGACCTCATACTAACAGCTTATGACCACTCCTTCATGCTCTATGCGAAACACTCGTTCTCCTTTTATTTATTTATCTATTTATTTATTTATTCATTTATATATTTTTATTTATTTATTTATATATTTATTTTTTTATTTATTTATTTATTTATTTAGTAGGTTATTAAATTAACCTCAGGAATGTATAAAAGTCCTCGCCAACACTTTTAAACCTCTTACCTTGATCTTCTTTGTTAGAATATAAGAAAATTTTTTTTCTATTACTTTAATCTAGGGCATAGCTAGCAAATCATCTATAAATTCGGTTATTTTGATGCAAAAACGTTCCATCCGCCTGCTAAGTGCCCCTTAAAACTTCTATGAACATACAGCACCTTTATTAAAAAAAAATTAAAATATTGCAATAAAAAGACCTACTATAGCTATTTCTCTTAAATAAACAGCACAAGATAATACGAAACAAAGTCTGTAAATTCCTAATATCTAACTTTCATAATAATAATCAGATTCGAAAAGGTATAAATCTAAGAAATAGCGAACATATAAATCTTCCTTTTTATCGATTTGAAAAAGCTAGACAAGCAGTTGGTATAAATGTGTTAAACTCTACAACGAATTACAGCAAGAATTAAAAAAATAAAAGATCTCTTGCATCATTTACAATTAAACTAAAAAAAAATATATTAATAAGAACTATTATTATTATTATTATTATTATTATTATTATTATTATTATTATTATTATTATTATTATTATTATTATTATTATTATTATTATTATTATTATTATTATTATTATTATTATTATGTTTTCTTTTTTTTATATTATTATTTATTTATTTATTATTATAATATTATTATTATTATTATTATATTATTATTATTATTATTATATTATTATTATTATTATTGTGTCGGTTTCTCAAAGGACACAACACTGTATTGCAATTAGTAGCACCATTTCAAATACTAGGGAAATTACTTTCTGTTTATATAATTTGTTTTTATATTGACATTGTAAAATATTGAACTAAATAATACTGTACGTGACCTTTATTATTAAATGATTAAATTGTAACTTCTGTATTTTGAATAAAAAAAATTGAATTTTATTCTTTATTTGAAGTAAGCGGTTTTTATTCTTGATGAGCGATTTTTAGAACTTTATTTATATATTAGTTACAAAGAAATCTGATCTTTTTAAAAAATATATTTTGCTACTTCTCAAACTTCACCTTATATATATTGTATTGTATCTTCAAATATTGCAGTATTGATTATTGTTCGATGGTCATTGCCATATGGCAATACTGACCAGTCATTCTAATTAAAATTAAATTTATTTGAGTTCATATTTGGTTTTTAACATTTTTCAAAATATTTTGTCTGTTAATTTATTAGTTCTTTAAGTTTCTTTAAGTTCCTATTTTTTTAACATTTTTTTTGCATTCTCTTTCTCTGTGTTTCGCACATCAATTTAAAATTTTTTATTATTTTGTTTATTTTTTGATAATCATGAGAAAATTGATATCAGCATAGGAGTATAACGGTGAACTTATTATGTTCCGTAATGTTACGTTATGTTATGTGTTTGAAGACTATGTTTTAATCCCTTATGTGGATCCTTGAAAGAAACTTCCTAGAAAATTTTCTCGTTAATTAAATAGGGCAATGCCTATGAAGTGTGAACTTTATTGTAAAAAAGAAACGGAGACTATATAGAGTTCAACCAACTATATTTAAGCTCCCTTCAAGTTCCTCACTAGAGTTCAACCAACTATATTTAAGCTTCTTTCAAGTTTCTGACTAGAGTTCACAACTATACTTAAGCTCCCTTTAAGTTCCTGACTAGAGTTCAACCAACTACATTTAATCTCCCTTCAAGTTCCAGACTAGAGCTCAACCAACTATATTTAAGCTTTTTTTTTTTTCCCCTTTTTGTTTTTTAAGCTCCCTTCAAGTCCCTCACTAGAGCTCAACCAACTATATTTAAGCTTTCTTTAAGTTCCTGACTATAGTTCACAACTATTATTTAGCTCCCTTTAAGTTCCTCACTAGAGTTCAACCAACTATATTTAAGCTCCCTTCAAGTTCCTCACTAGAGTTCAACCAACTATATTTAGGCTTCCTTCAAGTTCTCTGATGTCTTTGATAATTAAACTCACTATTCAGTATGTGGCAATGCAGATAAAATTATATAAAATTTTAATTTCGTTATAAAAAACTTTTATTGCTGTTTTCAAGTTCCTACTAGAGTTCAAACCAACTTATACTTAAGCTCCCTTTAAGTTCCTGAATTGGCGTGTCAACCAAAAAAGAGATTGAAAATCCGCTGCAATTTCCAGACTAGAGTTCAACCAACTAATTTGAGCTCCCTTAAGTTCCCACTAGAGTTCAACCAACATATTTAAGTTCCTTCAAGTTCGCTGACTAGACGTTCACAACTATTCTCATGCTCCCTTACAGTTCCTGACTAGAGTTCAACCAACTTATATTCAAGCTTCTTTCAAGTTCCTGACTAGAGTTCACAACTTATCTTAAGCCTCCTTTAGTTCCTCACTAGAGTTCAACAACTATAATTTAAGCTCCCTTCAAGTTCCTCACTAGGAGTTCACCAACTATATTTAAGCTCCTCAAGTTTCTGATGTCTTTATAATAAACTGCACTATTCACTTGTGCAAACAGAAAATTATATAAATTTTATTTCGTTATAACTTTTCTTAAACGTCCTTCTTAATATTTCTATTTTTTAAATTTAAATTTAAACTAAGATATTTTTAAAAATGATAAGAGAAAAAGAAAAGGTACGCCAAGATGCCTGGATAAACTTTCGCCAGGAAAATATACAGCAGTTGAAAGCTACTCTTTAAGTTTCCGTATCAAAGCAATCTGTATTAATAAAAATTAGTGATTGTCTGTTTTAGAAAAACAGATTTTTAACTGGTATTGAATAGGTAAATACAACGGGAATATTGCGAACAATTATATTTGGTATCAGAATATAGATGGTCTTTATTTTATTATTTTCTTTTAATTTTTAAAAAAATTCAAAATCTAAAACCTTAAGATGGGTTTGGAGAAATCATAGGAAATAAAAAAAACTGAATGATTTAATTTAAACCAGTGAATGGTGGTTCACTTGCAATTCCGCGGTAGTTGTTTTTAATTCCGAACTATTCTGACATGTCCTTTTCCTCATCAGTTAGTCGATTTCCCAAGAGTTTTTCACTAATCAATAATCCTCTGCATTGTCAATATCCTACCCAACAATCAACATAAAACATCATGATAAGCATCTTAATTTTTATAATAGGGCTTTCGCCTTTCAGTATACTCCACTTTTGTAATGCTGGGAAAAATGGTTGACTCACGACGATTGCCAAGAAGATCGGATCAACGGTGGCTGTTGAAGATAAAAGGTCACCCACACTACCAGACTTCGTAGTGCGTAAACCCGAACATATATCATTATTTTAAGAATCGCATTTGCAATACCGTAATGCGTGCTGCAAAACAAAAGAAATAATAATAAATAAATAAACTAAATAAATAATAAAAAAATAAATAAATAATTTATACACCCACTTTCGCTGGTTTCATGAATTATATACCAATTACCCTTCGAAAGGACATTGGCACTATTCATGAATTCCTTATCTTTGATTTTATCATAAACATTTGTTTCAGTGACTGAGGTGATTTGAGCTCTGAAAGAGATTAGCTCACACAACTCCGACTTGGGTTGGCTTTTCCGACCGACAGCATTCGAAGCCTTGGAAAATAATAAGTGCGAAGCTCAGTGTGTTTACCACTGAGGCCTACAGGACAGAATCATGATTACAGTAAAGCAGTTTTTCCAGTCTTTTTTAAAGTTTTTGTCATTCTAAAGAACCGGTCTGGTGCAAAGAATTATTTCTTAAAAGCATGAGTGCACATTAAATCATATTTAGACGTAACTACTGATTGTGAAAACAAAAAAATGTAAGACTACTTTGCATAAAAAAATTGGGTCTTAAATTTAATGCTATCAAGGTTAAATAGAATTGATAGATAGATAAAATAGATTGGATAGAATAAAATAGAATAGATAGAAATAGATTAGATAGAATGCAAATAGTTTGTTTTTTTTGTTTTTCATATATGCTTACAGTGCAAAAAAAATGTCCCTACGAATGACAAAACATGCCACCACAAAAATTTCTACGCCGAAAAGACATATTTATTACTTATAAGAAAGTGGTTTCACCGATTTATTTTTTTAAGGGCAGGGGTCCAATTTGAGGTCAGGGCTGAGCCCCATTTAGCCCTTACCTACAAACGGACATAAAATTTATAAATTATTTTATTTTCAATAAGAAAATAATTTATAAAATTCTTTATGAAATATTTGCAACTTTTCCGTTGGCAAAACTCACACCTCACTGGCATAGCCCTATTCAAAGAGGGGAACTTCTTTAGGCAATTGCTACCAAGAATCCAGACGTAAGATCGAACGCTGCCCCTATACCTCACGACTCAGTTGCACTAAGATAGTTGTAGCACTAGTTGCAGTTGAACCAAGGTAGACTTTCTTCTCTCCAATCAACTGCATCAAGATAGGTGGTACGATCGGTGGATCGACAGAATAGCAAGGCACGGGGTACTGGTTCGAATCATCGGACGGATCTTAGGTAGAAATTGCCTAGAGTATATCCCCTCCTAAAATAAGGCATTGCCCATGAGGTGTTAACTTTTAGTTTAAAAAAAAACTTTTATTCATTATAATTTAATGCTTTATTATTAATATGTAATAATATATCAATAATATTGTTTATATTATTATAAAAATATACATTAATTCCTTAGTGGTTGTAAAGATGGAAATAAGGAATGTAATATTAGTGTTATATAGATATATAGATAAAATATAGATATATAGATATAGATATATAGATAAGTCAGGTACAGTACATATGCTTTTTATTCTGAAAGTTTTTTATCAAAACAAGTTTATAATTTTTATTAGATAATTTTAAGAATAAAAATTGAAGATTACAATTATCTCAATTTAGAGGTTTGTCAATAATCTCAGAAGTTGAATTGAAGTTTTTATAAATTTAAAAGTTTCCAAATCAACAAATGAAAAGAAAGTTCTTCAGGGTTTAAACCTCAGGGCTGAGGAACCAGAAATTTTTTTTTCCGGTCGTAACTCGGGCTACATCATTTTAAAATACCCAGTTCTGGCTTCATCATACCAATATATATTTATATATATATAATATATTATTCATATACAATATATATATTATATAGTAATATATAATAATATATATATATATATAATATATATATATATATATATATATATATATATATATATATATATATATAATATATATATATATAATATATATATATATATAGTATATATATATATATATATATATATATATATATAAATAATATATATATATATATATATATTTCATCCAATATATATATATATATATATATATATAATATATATATATATATATATATATATACTATATATATATATATATAATATATAATATTACTATATATATATATATATAATATATAATATATATGGCAGGTTGGAGAAAAAAGGAAAGTGATTAAAGTTGAAACCCTGAAAGAGCAAGGGAAGAGAGAGGAGTATGTGGAGAAAATAAATGAAAAGTTGACGAATGTGGAGGAAATAAATATGAATTTGCAGGAAACTATTAGTGAAACTGCGGAAGAAACGCTGGGTGTGAAGTGGTATGGAGGAACGAGGAAGAAACACACTATGTGGTGGAATGAAGATGTGAAGAGAGCAGTGGGTGAAAAGAACAAGAAAATGAGAAGGTGGTTGAGGGAAGAACAGAAAGAGAAGATCTGAATATATAATTAGCAAGAAACAGAGCAGAAATAGTGAAGAGGGAGGCAAAAAGGCTGGTGGCGGAAAGGATGGCGAAGAATTGGGAGAGGACGCAGAGGGAGGAAAGAAGATTTTCAAGCTGGTCAAAAACATATAAAAAATCAAAGAAAAAGCTTTATAGTATCAAAAATAAAGAAGGGGAAGTACTTACGGCACAGGAAGAGGTAAATGAGAGGTGGACTGAATATTTTAGAGAACTCCTAAATGTAGAAGAAAGGAGAATGGGGAAGAGGAGCAAAAAGTGCGAGAGAATGATGGAAGGGTGAATCCGATAAACGATGGGGGGAATTGAGGAGGCTTTAAAAAAATGACGCTAATTGATTCATTCGGCTGAAGATGGAATTGCGATAGAGTTGATAAGGGAAGGGAGGAGAAGAATTAAAGAAGAAAAATAGAGAAAATTTTTAATAATGTTGGATGGAGGGTGTAGTTCCCAGTAGATGGAGGAGAATAGTTGTTTGCCCATTTATAAGGGAAAAAGTGATATTGGAGATTGTGGAAACTATAGAGGAAAGCTTTATTGGATCATATAGCGAAAGTGTACGGAAGGATTTTAGAAAAGAAGATTAGAAGGAGTAATAGAGATACAGTTGGGAGAGGAACAATATGGGTACAGGAAGGGCAGGAGTACTTCGGACCTGTTGTTTGCTTTAAGAATAGTGTTGGAGAAGAGTTGGGAATTTAATAAAACAGCATATATAGCCTTCTTGGACTTAAAAAAGGCATTTGACTCGGTACCCAGAGCCAGACTTTGAAGAATGTTGGGGGAAGTGTACGGAGTGGAGGAAAGACTGAGAAGAGCAATAAAAAGCTGTATAGAGTTTGTGAGCTTGTAACGGGGACTGGATTCAGAATGAAAATGTTGATGGTGGGGACGGGAAGTCGAGACAGGTAGTGTCCTGTCTCCTTTACTCTTTATAGCTTACTTAGAGTAGTAATCAGAAAGCGTTAAAGAAGAATACAAATACTGGATGGTGAATAAGGTTGTGTATGCGTATTGATTGGCATGTTGGAGTTGGGAGGAGGGAGTATTGAGACACTTATGGAAAGTTTGACAGAAATTTGAAGGAGATTGGTTTAGAGATGAATACAGAAAAAACCAGTGAATAATGAGAAGTGGGGTAGAGAGATGAAGGGAGGAGGTGGAGATGGGTTTTCATTGATGCTAATGAAAGATGATTGAAATGTGATCAGTTTGTTTACGCTGAGGTGGCCGTATTTACAAGCAAAGGGAGGATGTGTACGGGAAGTGGAGGCAAGAATGGAAAAATACGGAAGAACATTGAGAGCGTTATATCCAATTATGAAGGATCGGGTGATGGATATAAAAGTGAAGAAGATTATATTTGATAGCTTATTGGTACCAACATTGACATATGCAGCAGAAACATGGAGCATTACAACAAGAGAGGAAAAAAGGATCGAAGCTGCTGAAATGAAGGTGTTGAGGACGATAGTGGGAAAGACGAGGAGAGATAGAGTGAGAAACGAATGGGTTAGGGAAAGAGTTGGTGTGGTGCCTGTGTTGAACAGGATAGATTCAGCGAGACTGAGATGGGGGGGCATATAGTAAGGATGCCGGGAGAACGAGTCGCAAGTAGGTGGTGGTGGTGGAGAGTGGAGGGAGTAAGGCCGAGAGGAAGACCGAGGGTAAGATGGAAAGATTTGCTGGAGAGAACTCTGAGAAGACATGGGACTGCCCGAACGATGCGCCAGCAATGGAGGATGGTGTACTTCTGGAAAGGACTGCGTGGAAATCGATGTTGTCTCCGCTGACAGGCCGTAGGCCTCCCTGAGGGAAGACGTAAGTAATATATATATATATATATATATATATATATATATATATATATATATATATATATATATATATACTATATATATATATATATATATATATATATATATATATATATGGAACGCTCTGGGTCTTTTTTAACTGGGGTCAGAGAAATATGATACTTGTCAATGTCCTTAAAAAGAACGCAACTGATTCATAAAATACATGGAACACTTAAATCCCCTCTCTCTTTAATATTGATGGTATTTCCTTTTCTATTAATAACTCTGAGAAGAATCATGTTGTCTCTCTCTCATAATACACCGCTTCAAAGGATTAGATATTCTGAGGAAACTGTGAGAAGATGTACTTCACACAACTCTAGTTGCTTGTTTTTCATAGGTTTGTTGTCCATGTTTGTAAGAACCATGAATCGCTTGTCTCGAGTAGCTTTACTTATTCGGTTTTTGAAAAGATATTTTCAACTACTACTACTACTACTACACTACTACTACTACTACTTACTACTACTTATTACTACTACTACTACTAACTATACTATAAATATACTACTACTACTACACTACTACACTACTACTACTACTACTAATAATATAATAATAATAATAATAATAAATTAAATAGGGAATAATTAAATTAATATATATATAAATAAATAAATAATATAAATAATAATAATTAAAATATAATATAATATATAATTAAATAAAATAAATATAATAAAAATAAATTAAATATTTTTACCAATCAAATTGAGTAAAAAATATATATTAATAACTAAAATTAACTATAAAGTATGTACATTAATTAAATAATAATAATAATATTAAATATATATTAAAATTAATATAATAATAATAATAAATAATAATTATATATATTAATTAAATAATTAGTCAAATACATAGGAAAAAAATTCAAGAAATAAATTATATATGAATTTATATTGTTTTCTTTATATATTATAAAAATATATAATTATTATTAATACTGATAATATATCCTGAATTATATGCCCTATGAAACTTTCTTTACTAATCATTCATTATTTTTCTTCTTTATTTCTGAGCTTTCTATTTATTATTATATTTATTATGATTAATTGTATTATTATTTATTTTTATTAAATTTATTATCATTTATTTATTTTATTTATTGTTATCTAACTCAAATAATAAATATGTATACTATAGGAATATGATACCTTATGATAATAAATATGAATTATATTAAATTGAGTATAATTTATATACATCTTCGATTTTTAATATCACTTGTTTAACCTCTCTCACCGCTACCCTCGAAATTGAGAAGTAATCTAAAAATAGCTTATGTATATAAGTTCCTCTATAAACAGTATTGATCATAAGTTTATAAATATAGTATAATAAGTATATAATATATATATTATAATTATAATATATATATATATATATAATATATTAAATTAATAATAATATATATATAATATATTATAATTATATATATATATATTAAATATATATTAATATATATATATATTATATTTAATAATTAATACTGAGTGACGTTATCCAGAAATTTTTATTCGCGTATACTATATAATATATATATTATATATATATATAGTGGTGCACAGACAAATAAAAGTAATATAGTATCTTTAATATATATGATATTAATTAATATATAATATATAATTATATAATATATATAATATATATATATATAAATATATAATATATATAATATATATATAATATATAAATATATATATATATTATATATTATATTATATATATATATATATATATAATAATATATATTAATATATATAATATATATATATATAATTATATATATATTATAATATATATTAATAATTATATATATATATATATAATAATATAAATATATATATAATATTAAATACTCAATAATATATATATATATATATTAAATATAATAATTAAAAATAAATTAAGTATATCTATAAATAATAATAATAATAATTAATTAAATAATAATAATAATAATAATATAATATAATATAATAATAATAATTAATAATAAATATAATAAATATTAAATAATATTAAATAATAAATATAATGTTAAATATTCATAATTATATAATTATTAAAAATTAAAATATAATAATAATTAAATAATATAAATAATTAATAATTAATATATAATTAATATAATAATAATGATAATTAATAATAATAAATAAATATATTAATAATAATTAATAAATAATTATATAATAATATATAATATATGAATAATTTAATAATAATTAAATTATAATATAATAAATAATTAAAATATAAATAATATAAAATAAAATGAGAATATAGTAAATATATAAACTATATAATATTAATAAATCAATAATAAATAGTAAACAATAGTAATGAATAATGATAAGTGTATACATATCAAACAGATGATACAATAAATTGAACGACGAAACATATTTATACCTCTATCACCAACCCCCTATCTAAATATCACTGTGAGTACAGAAGTAAATAAAAACATCTACATATATATAACCTATCACCTATATATACTATATACAATATCATAATGAGATGAGAGTATTGTCCGAGTGACAAATATTTAGTCCGAGATAATATCTTCAGTTTTTATTTCAAATTCATTTTATGTTGTTAATATGCCGAATGTTGCAAAACCTAATTTAATAGTCTTTTATTATCTTCTCTATTAATATTTTTTACATAGTGTTATGAGTATTTTATTCAGTATTATTATTTTATTATTATTTATATTATTATTATTATTATTATTATTATTATTATTATTATTATTAATTTTATATACTATCACTGTTTATTAATATTAAGTACTGTTAAAACGATAATCTTATGCATTTTCATATTCATTGTTAATATACAGTAGACATGGTTAAATAATTTGCCTATAGTTATTGCAAAACATCCTACTGATGTATATATTAATTATTTGAGTAATATTATATTGTATGTATACTTAGTCTGAATCATAGAATTAATAGTTCTCTGTACTTCATTTAGCTTAGTTTTTTAGTGAGTTGATTAAACGTATCTGTGACTTATGTGTGTATATATCTATTATTTTCATATTTCCATTAATAAATAGCTATTATTTATTCTTATGCTTTATCAATTAAAATTCTTCAATTAGTTGTACTTAATTAAAGTTACTATCTTATGAGTTGGTAGATATATGTTTACAGTGCAATATATTGATCGTGTCTCAGGTTATGGGTATCATAACAACTCCTTGCAATCGGATAAAGTAAGTTGATCATGAAACAGATGATTGCAGAGCAAGATGTATATATATAGCTATTAAATGTTGTGATGTATCACGAAAAAAGTCCTTGCGACTTTTAAATCTCTATATCCATGAGTCAATAGATATTGCATCCAAAAATTTGAACTCTCTAAAGAGAATAGATGAATATGCTAATAGTTACCATTAGTTTGTGATTCTGAGAATGATGATTGAGAGTGATTGGTTAATGGAGAGAAATATTTGTGGTATGCAGGGTTTACTTTGAGGGCGACAACAAGTTTAGTGTTTTATCAGAAAAATCTAGCACCATATTACTACATTAAAGAGAAGTGAAGGTGCCCCACTTCTTATATGCTGTGATTGGTTTTGTGTGGCGAATCTGAAAAGTGTGTCAGTCTACTAGCTGTGTAGAGACAGAGTTTAATGTATATAAAATTCAATTAAGTGTATTCTGCGATCAATATATGAAATAACAAATCGATTTATAAACTAAAAAATTCTGTTATTTAGTGTCTAATTAGAAAAGAGAGTTATCACGGGTTATGGTTCCATATGCGACGTGGAGACAGTCTCCGCTCCGCTGTATATAGAACTGCTGTCGCATTCAAGGTGATGGATGGGCAGCTTAAAAACAAGTTCTATGAGTATTATAAATATTAGGAATATATGTTGGATGAAAGAGAACGTATGATGTAACAAGTAATAGTTTGTATCACGTAAATTATTATTGAAAAACAAGTTACTTGAGTATATTGGGGCTACCGGACTTATATAGCTACATTGAAGTATAGATATGTTAGTTTATAACCTTGTTAATGTAATATTAAAATAGTTGAAACTATGTAGTCTATGGAATAAAAGTTATAGATCTATATTTACATTTTTAGTATGTATTTTAAGTTGAAAAAGATATTAACAAAAATTGAGAATTAGCTAACATACGATATTATGCACTTTTGATAGTATAGGTGTGAAGAAGGAGTCCAATATGAGGAATAATATAAACTGTAATAAGAACGTTGATAATGGTTAGTCAACCGTGGAATATATTATGATATTATAGTAGGTAACTAAAGCAGATTTATTATTATATATGTATGTATATGAGTGTGCCTGGGAATCGATCGGTGTGAGACTGAAAGATAGATAGATGATTATATCATTAATAATAATGCTATGGTATAGTAGTCGAAAATGTATAGAGTTTTGCAGATGAGGCGTAGAAAGTGATGCAATATAATGAGGAGATTAAATGAGTAATAGTTTTTGACAAAGTTTGATATGTTTATGTAGGTATATATATATACTACCACAGGCAAAGGTAAAATTAACCCTACTAACAATTGTAATGAGTATATTGACTAATATAGTAGTAAAGGTTCATAGTAGTCTCAGCTCACTCGTATCACCTCAGTGATACTTATAGATGAGGATTTATCTGAGACTGACGACGTATGTCCTTACCCTAATAGTGTAAAAGTTAGCGGGTGAAATTGTTATGTATATATGGACCACTTCGACTTGTTTACTCAATATCCTTACAACCATACATTATCTAAGTAGTCCTCGGATCCATGTATACGACTGGGAAAGATATAGTGTGAGGTGTTAATTATTATTATAATTATATTATTAATTAATTAATTATATTATATTTATTATTATATTTAATTTGTATATTTCATTATTATTATTATTATTTATATTAATAATTATTTATAATTATATTATTTATATAATTATTTATATATTTAATTAATTAATATATTTATATATTTAATTAATTATATAAGTATATTTATTTATTAATTATATTTGCTATTATTTACTTAAGTAGTATAACACAAAAAACAATTTTATATAATTACTGAGTAGAAAGATAAAAATTTATCCCTAAAATTTTATTTTTCACTTCAATCTAAAAGTAATATATGAAAAACTTGTTATATAATAATCCATTATTAAGTCGTTTTCCTCTTATGCAATAAACCGAACATTATTTATAGATTATAATAATACAGATTATATAATAAGTAGTTATATATATATATATATATATAATATATATATATATATATATATAATATATATATATATTAACTATATATATATATATATATATATATATAAATATCAGCAATTTTTCTTTTCCTTTACTGATTCAATCCAATTTTTCATAGAATCTATATGCTTGAATGAATTTAATGATTACCCCTATATTAGTTTATATTTAATATGAAAACTGTTTTTAAAAGATTACGTGTGTTTTGTTTATTGTGGGAAGAACAAATAGTATATTTAGGGTTGAATATTTTACTTTTAAAATAAAGTTTGAATTTCCATTTATATATATATATATATATATATAATATATATATATATATATATATAATATATATATATATATATAATATTATATAATTAATATATATATATATATATTATATATATATATATATATATATAAAATATATATAATATATATATATATATATATATATATATATAAATATATATATATATATATATATAATATATATATATAATATATAAATAATATTATAATATATATATATATATAATAGTATATATAATATATATATATATATATATATATATATATATTATATATATATATATAATATATATTGTATATAATATATTATATATATATATATATATATATATATATATATATATTATAATATATATATATATATATATAATATATATATATATAACTATATATATAATATTATATATATATATATAATATATATAAAAGATGCTGCCTGCACGACTCTAAAAATATAATGGCCTCATTAAACGATTTATTGTTACTAAAACATTAAAAATATTAAATTTTATATAGGTTAAGCTGATCAGATTTTCGTTTATAATATATATTATATATAATATATATAATATATATATATAGATATATAATATATAAATATATATATATATATATATATATGATAATAATATATAATATATATATATATATATAAATATATAATATTATATATATATACATATATAATAATATATATATATACTATATATTATATATTATATATAAATATATAAAATATTATATGTATATGTTAATAGTATTATATATATATATATAATATATAATAATATATATATATATATATATATATATATAAACACAACAATATATATATATATATATATGATATATATATATATATTATATAATATATATATTATATATATATATCATATATATATATATTATATATATATATTGATATATTTGATATATAGGCTAAAATCGAGAGTATACTCCACTTCCTATACATAGCCGCTACAGAAAGTCAGTAGAAAAATAGTAAAATCAATATAGTCTTAAAACACCTATATATATATATATATATATAATATATTATATATATATATATATATATATATTATAATATATATATATATATAATAATATATAAAATATATATATATATATTATATAATATATAATATATATATATATAACTATATATATATATATATATATATATATATATATATATATTATATATATATATATATATATATTATATTAAATAAATAAAAAATATATTATATATAAA
>JABUQX010053967.1:17500-25000 GCA_015478945.1 Trachelipus rathkii | reverse complement strand
ATATATATATATATATATATATATATATATATAAAATTTGTTTCAGCAGAGGCGCCGTATATCTCGAAAACTGCGACTCGTACCAGGAAACAGTAAGATATTTGGAATCAGCGTATGAAAATTAGTAACGGAAAATGTAAAAAAAAATCATTTGGCTAAAATTTGGCTAATAGAAAACAGAGGGCACAATACTTTTTAAATTTCATGTAATTACTACAAAAACAAAATGGAATGTTTTGAACGTAAGGATTCATTTATTTATTTATGTATATTTAAAATAATTTTTTTCTAAAGGAATACTCAAGGTAAACCGCATAGATGGCAAGAGTCGGCTCGAGCCCCCTAATGGTCCTCTAATTTTCATACCCTGATTCCAAATATCTTATCTGTTTTCTGGTACGAGTCGTAGTTTTCGAGATATCTGGCGCAGCTAATGTAAAATTTGGCCATATATATATATATATATATATATATATATATATATATATATATATATATATATTAATATATATATATATATATATATATATATATATATATATATATATATATATATATATATATATATACTATAACTATCTCTAGAAACTATATACTATATATATAATATATATATATATTGAGAAAAATAAATACATTATAAAATATATGTATATATATATTTTTACATTTAATAATATTGAAAAGCCTAATGTTTGAATAAATTTATGATTTTTACCTAATGTCCGTAAGTGTAATTTTGACTTACTAAATTCCAATTTCAGACTTTGTTTGTAAAAAATGAAGGAATTACAGTAAAATACATTTCTGAAACCCCCGTTCTCTCTCTCTCTCTCTCTCTCTCTCTCTCTCTCTCTCTCTCTCTCTCTCTCTCTCTCTCTCTCTCTCTCTCTCTCTCTCTCTCTCTCTATATATATATATATATATATATATATATATATATATATATATATATATATATATATATATATATATATACATATATACATACTACTATATATATATATATATATATACTATGTGCTATATACTTATATATATATATATATATATATATATACTATACTATATATATATATATATATATATATATACTTCTTTCTATATATATATATATATATATATATATGGTCAGCCTCTAAAAGGAATATATTGCTGGAATACTGGTTCAATTTTAGTGCGAAAAAAAAAATCAAAAATAGCTACAGCGAAAAGGAATACATTTTTGGAATCCTGGTAAAATTTTAGTTAGGAAAATGTAAAAAAAATAAAAAAATAAAAAAATTATTGTTAATAATTATAGTAATATGATTAGAGAGCCTATTTAGAGACCTTTTATTGGTTACTCGTTAAAATAAATAGACTTTCTATTAAATTTTGCTTTTTTAACTAAAGAAATACCCCAGGGTAAACCGCAAAGATAAGTGAGTCAAGGGTGCTCTCGGCCTTCCAGGGGAACGACAGGGTAGGACACCCCCTCCGGGGAGGGTCTCTTTGGTATTTGGGTGTCGTGGGGTTCCTCCACGCCCCTCCCCTACGGGGTATGGAAAACGTCCTCCCCTGTGTTCCCCGTCGGCTCGAGCCCCCTACATTGCCATGTAATACCTTTACAAATAATATATATATATATATACTATGTCTCAGCACCCCCTCCAAAAAAATAGCCAATTTTTGTTTAATTTTTTTTTTTTTTTTTTTTTTTTTTTTTTTACATTTTCCTAACCAAAATTTTACAAGGGTTCAAAAGTGTATTTATTTCCTTGTATATATATATATATATATATATATATATATATATATATATATATATATATATATTATATATATATATTATATATATATATATATATATATATATATATATATATATATATATATATATATATATATATATATATATATATATGAGATATATATATATATAAATTTATAAAATAATCGATATATAGATATTTTTACCGATATTATCAGCAATTTAAAAGTATGTACGAAAATCCAATAAATATGGTTAGAGGAACAGGAAGAGAGAAGTGGTTTGAAGTGAAAACGGGAGTTAGACAGGGAAGTGTACTGTCACCATTGCTCTTTGCACTTTACCTGGACAGCTGCCTTAAAAGGATATGCATAAGGGAGAATAGGGAGCACACTTTGGTTTATGCGGATGATGCGGCAGTGATAACATCAGAAGCTCAAGACCTGCAAGAAGCTGTGAATAGGTGGAATAAGGTACTGAAGTCAATGGGCATGAGAATAAACAGAGAGAAAACGGAAAAATAATGGTGATTGCAAGAGAAAGGGAAGAGGAAGAATTGGGAGATTTTCACAGAATGTGGGAATGTTATACCCGTTGCTAAAGGAGAAAGGGATACCAACAGAGAGGTTAAAATATTATTATATAAAACAATTCTGAGACCGATATTGTTGTATGGATCTGAATGCTGGACAATGAATACGATACAAAAAAGCAGAATAGAAGCTGCAAAGATTCATTAGAGGAGTATCGCTGAGAGACAGAATGAGGAGCGAGCTAGTGAGGAGAGAACTGGGGGTGGAACCTGTTTTGGAATGCGTGGAGAGAAACCAGTTAAGATGGTTTGGACATGTGAAAAGAAGAGGGAAGGGGAGAGATTGAGGGAGATGATGGATTGGAGACCAGAAGGTAGGAGACCAGCAGGAAGACCGAGGAAGAGATGGATGGATTCGGTGGCGGAGGCTGTGCAACGTAGAGGCAAGACGGTAGAGGAAGTAGAGGAGGAGCGAACATTTGAAGATAGAACTCTTTGGAGAAGATTCTGGAGGAGAAGCACCTGACAGGCATACCCTAACAGGATGGATGGTAGAAAAAAATATGTATATATACATAAAAAAAAATACAAATATTTATATATATATATATATATATATATATATATATATATATATATATATATATATATATATATATATATATATATATATATATATATATATATATATAACTCAACATATATATATATATATATATATATATATATATATATATATTTCAGCAATTGACTTGTTCTTAGGGAACCTCAACTTAATATAGAAAAGGAAGACGAAACACCACGACAATGTCATTGTTTATTTGAACGTTTCGTGCTCTTCTGGGCACATCATCAGCACTATCAAAAATTACAATAAAAACAAAAATAAAAACAAAAACAAAAATTAAAATTATAAATTAAAAGTTAAAAGATTAAAAAATTAAAAATTACAAAGTATAACCTAGTTTTACTAACCTTCGAAGTCAGAAGCCAAAGACAAAGTGAAAAATATATTAACTATGATCTCTATTTATACTAAATTTATCAAGAATTAGTTGGTTGAAAAAAAAAAAACATAAAAATTATAATTTGTAACAGTATTGTACTGTTTAAGGAATATTTATTAACAAAATTAAAGTAAGTGAAGTTTAACTGAGGATTGGTCGGAGTTAAGCTCCGGCTTTAAGCTACTGATATAAAGACTTTCCATGATTTTTCTATCATTCACATCAGAGACCGAGGCAAGAATCGAAAAGCTGGTAGAGGCGATACGGTGGTCCTTTTCATGAGCATGTCCACGAATCGATGAGAACTCAGGTGTTGAGAGCGGCAACTCAGTACGATAAGAGACTCCCCTGTGTTTCGCAATTCTGATCTGAAGTTGCAGGCCAGTTTGGCCTACATAGCAAGCATTACAGCATGCACATTTGTACAAATATACCACAGAAGAGCGTAAACCAAGAGGAATCCGGTCCTTGCATCTAAAAAAGTTACCCAGTTTAAAATTATTGGTTGGAACAAAAATAAATGAGGCAAATGGAAAGTGTTTCATTAAAACCGAATTGAGAGACTTTATCAGGGAATCAGCATACCGTCCAGTATAGGGAATTTTTAAATAGATTTTCTGTTTAGGAACGTCAGAGACAGGGATGCTAGGTCTAAAGTGATTTTCTAAAAAATTAAAAAGAATCTTATCAAACAAATCCATTGGAAAACAATTGAAATTAACTAACTTACGTAAATATTGTATCTCATCGTGAAAGGACACCCAAGATGAGCAAATTCTAAATGCTCGATAAATTCTGCTTGAGAGACCTGATAGCTTAAACTTATTTGGCATAAAACCAAAAAAATGAGTGCTCATTAAGGTTGAGGTAGGCTTACGATAAATATTGGTAATAAAGGATTCTTTCCGTAAAGTGACCATAGTCCCGCTTTTAGGGGGACAGTCCCGTTTTTTTAAAATCGAACTAATGTCCCGTTTTTTTCTGAGAAGTCCCGCTTTTTCCAGAAATATAATAGTTGATATAAAAATTATAAATTAAAAATAAAAAAACCATAATGAATATATATATATATATATATATATATATATATATATATATATATATATATATATATATATATATATATATATATATATATATATATATATATATATATATATTGTATATATATATATATATATATATATATATATATATATATATATATATATATATATATATATATATATATATATATTTAAAAAAAGAAAGGGAAGATTCAATATTGGAGATTTTGGGACCCCATTTTAGCCCTACCTAAAAATGGACATAAAATTCTTAATTTTCAGACAATTTTGATGTGGGAAAAAAGCAAACCGCAGCTTTTTCTGACCTCTAAAACGTCATTTTCGGGTGTTTTTCTGTGTCTGTAGTCATTGTTTCGGCATTTTCCTTTTTCAGAACTTAGCGCGGCATTTTTCGTATCACTTCAACAATTTTTTTTATAAATAACTTAAACTTGAAGCATGCATAGATAGGTTACGCACAAAATGCACGAAGTAGTTTTTTGATTTTTGGAAAATTGTGCTCAGCAATTAAAAAAAAAGTAGGTTTTGAAATTCGACATTGCTGAGCACAATTTTCCAAAATCAAAAAACTACTTCGTGCATTTTGTGCGTAATGGACCCATCTATGCATATTTCAAGTTTGAAGTCATTTCGAAAAAAATATGATTTACACAAAAAAGTAGTTGGTTTTTGTGTTGATAACACATATTGTAATTTTGGGGGCCATGCAAGAAATGGAGTAAATAACATTTTTAGAAAGCTTAATGGGCAGAGAGTTAATTGGAATAGGATGTTTCTGCTCATTATTTGCTGCATACAGTGCAAAGTCGTATCAACAATTTAAAATTGATGGTGAAAGTAATTGTAAAAATATATTAGTATTTTTACATTTATACCGTTCGAGTAGAAGAGCTTAAGGAATTTTGCGATTTTGTCGAGATTGAGTATAAACAGCTCCTTGGATACAGCAAAACAAGATGGCTTTCTTTAATGCCTGCTATCGAAAGAGTGTTGAAACTCTTTCCTGGACAGAAATCATAATTTGACAGTCAGAACAAATGTCCAGAGGTTTTGAAAATGTTTTTTGAGAAATCCAGTGCTGAATATGGCTTAATTTTCTTCATTCCCAGGCAGCTTCTTTTCACAAAGTTGTTATGAAGATTGAAGGAGACAATATTTCAGCCGTAGAAGTATTGCTAGAAATATCCAATATGAAAGAAGCATTACAGTCGAGAAAAGACCATGTGTTTTTACCACATATGGTTCGAGGGCTACTTAGAAAGCTTGTAGAAGAAGGAGTAAATTCTTCTGAGGTAAAGACCGTAAAGAAAATAGTTGTGGATTTTTATGATACTTGTTTGAAGTACTTGGATCAGTGGTCAGTTACATTTTCAGATTTTGAATTTATGGATTGGATTTCACTAAGGAAAAACCCCAAGTTGGTCACAAATTGAAAAAAACAATGGATTTTGCGTCAGAAAAAGAGGTTTTTGACCGCAAGAATGATTCAGATTTGTTTGATGAGTTTACGTGTTCGACCAAATATATAGGCGAGAAAGTAGACGAATGGAATGCTTCGAATCTAGTAACAGACAAACGGTGGGTGGAAGTATTTACTTTCCTTAAGAATCGTAATATTTCTCATCAACATTTGTTGGCATTAGTTCAATATATCCTTTGTCTTCCTGGAACAAATGCCTCCACAGAACGTGCGTTTTCTCATGTAAATAAGATCTGGACTTCTGAAAAAACCCAACTCAAACCTCAAACTCTGAAAGGAATTCTTACTACCAAAATAAATTTTGATCAGACATGTATGGAGTTCTACAATTTAATTAAATCGTCTCCAGAACTGCTGAAGAAAATTTTATCTAGCGATAATATATATATATATATATATATATATATATATATATATCACTCTATATATATATATATATATATATATATACCTTATATATATATATATACTCATATAGTTTGTCCCCGATTTTAACTACAGAAATCTGGTCACATTAGTTTACACGAATAAAGCCACTGCCCTACGACAATCTCTTCACCGCAACTAAATTAAAAACTTTTTCAATTACACTTCCCATTCCTCCTATGAGCACTTACAGATGGCGCTACGCCTTGAAAGACAGTATTTAGGAATAACACTGTTTTGAAATTTTTCTATTATAGTATCGCTCAACTATAATATATATATATATATATATATATATATATATATATATATATAATGCTATATATATAAATATATATATATATATATATACTATCTCACCTCTTTCTCGTATATTTTTCACCACCGCTCACGGGCAAGCCCTATTCAAGGAGGGAACTTTCTGGTAATTTCTACCTAGGACCCGAACCCTTGCCATGCGACTCCGTCGCTCTACCGTTGAGCCACGGTAGCGGTAGAGTACTGTATATATATATATATATATATATATATATATATATAATATATATATATGTATAAATATATATATATATATATATTCTTCTTTATACTAACTATATATATATATATATATATATATAAATATAATATTATTAACTATATATATATATATATATATATATATATATATATATATATATATATATATATATATATATATATATATATTTTTATACTCTTTTTATTTTTTATATATATTATATATATATATATATATATATTGTCATCACACTATGGTAATTTGAAGTGTTTCCAATACTGGAAATTCATGTTTTGTTTTGTTTGTCAATTTTTGCTGGGAGGGAGCAGGGCCTCGTTTATAAAAATATTAAGCAGAGCCGGGCATTCTTTAGTCTTGAGATATGACGTAACTAACGGCAGTGTCGTTTTGACTTAAATTTTGAGAAAATTAAAACCTTCATCGCTTTTAAGGAAAGACAAAAGAGTCGATAAACATCTATATTATTTAGTGTCTGTAGACTTTTTGTTGGTTTTTACCGTTCATTAACATCTTTGGGTTCGAGAGTTCAAAATTCTATCTTAATTAGAACATTAGAAATATAGAGACAGTAAGAAGCCATATGGGCCTATGGATACTGTCCCAGTCTACCCACTAGCGGCTTGGGTCCTACTTTAGACTAAATAGAGCAGGATCTTTTTTAACATTTTTCTAACATTATTTCTGTCTATTATTA
>JABUQX010053967.1:0-12500 GCA_015478945.1 Trachelipus rathkii | reverse complement strand
TTATATATATATATATATAATATATATACTATATATAAATATATATTTATATATATATATATATATATTTTAATATTATATATATATAGTAGTATAATTATAATATATATCTATATATATATTATATATATATAAATATATTAATATAATAAAATAATTAAATATTATAGATTATAGTATAAGTACTATATATATATAATAAGTATAGTATATATATATATATATATATATATTATAATATATATATATATATTAAATAATTATATTATATATATATAAATAAATAATTAAGGGATATTAATATATAATATAATATAATATATATAATATATATACTATATATATATATTATATATTATATATTTTATGTATATATAATATATATATATATATATATATAAATACTTAGTATATATATAAATATATATATGATATATATATATATATTTATATTATATATATAATATAATATATAATATATATATATATTAAGTATAGTATAATATAATAATATATATATAATATATATATAAATGATACTATATATAGTATAATGTTATATACGAGATAAGCTGAATATATAAAAATTCTAATTTTTATCGTGCAATATCATTATCCACCATGGTCTAGTGGTTAGACAATATGCAAGAAGCTAAAGAGGTGAGAGTCGAATCCTCACTCCAGATTGGCCGGGTAGCATTCGATATCAATATTGGACGAAGTATTCCAGAGTATTCGTGATATGACGTGGGTGACTGTAATATATAAAAGCTATTGAAGTAATTCAGTTTGCTGCATAATGATTGGTGGTCCAATTTTGCTTGTGGATGTATTTACAATCACGCCGAATGCACAACTCCACAAGTAGGTAAATATAACCCTTCAAATCAGTAGCTTAAAATTTACTACTTCTCTTCTTCTATTAGTAAAGTAAGAAAAAAGAGTTGGAAAAATTTAAGTTGTCATTTATACAACTGAACAAAAGTTCATTTTACTACTAAACTAAAAAGCGTTTCGACTACTACAAGTAGTAGTTTTCATTTTACTATCCAAAAGTAGTAAAGTTAACTTTTTAGAGGTTGGAGCTCACAGGAACCCGGAAAAGTAGTAGAAAAGACTCAAAAAGTTGTTATTTTAACTAAACTTTTTCTAAGTGTTATATATATATATGTATATACTATATATATATATTATAGAATATATATAATATATATAAACTAATTATATTATATATTATATATATATATATATATAAAATATATCTATATATATAATTATATATATATATTAATATATATTATATATTATATATATAATAGTATACTTATATATATATATATATATAATAATATATATAATATATATATATATATATATATATATATTATAGTATATATATACTATTAATTATATACTATATATATATATATATATACTGGTATAATATATATATTATAATATATATATATAAATTATATTATATATATATATATACTTATATATATATATTATATTATATATATATATATATATATATATTATATATATATATATCTATATATAATATATATATATTATATATTAATATATATATAGTATTATTATTATATCCTATTATATATATACTAATATAATTATACTATATATATATATATATAGTATATATATATATACTATATATATATATATATATGATATATATATATTATATTAGTATAAATGTGTTTTGTGTTACCCTGGTTAAATGTAGTAGTGAGGGACATGCGTCTGGATTAAGAGTAATGATCTAAAGTACAATGGTTCAGAATGGACAATTTTTGGGCGTGTTGAAGTGTGGGAACGGAATTGATAAAATGGAGAAATGAACGTATAAGAGAGTGGTGTGGTGTGAAGAAAGGAGTAGATGAGAGAATCAATGAATACGTTGAGATGGTTTGGCCATGTGGAAATGACATGGATGATAGTTGGTTGGTTAAGCGAAGTGTACGTGTTGAGTATGTGGAATCGACCGGCTAGGAACCGGAGAAAAAGTTGGATTGAGTCAGCAACATTGATTCCTGAGAGAGAAATGTGAGTTTTACAGAGGCGAGAAGAAAGGTGCATAATAGGATGAATGCGCGTGTTTTCGTGTGAGGGTGGTTCTGCCCAACCTGGTTAAGGGATAACCCTACATGTGAGATGTCATAGTGAGGGCCATCGCAGTCTTAGGGTGGATTTTCTTACTGCAACGAGTTCTCACTAAAAGGCTGCGTAAGGCTGAGCTTTCTTTTCGACTTTCGTCATATTATTCTTACTTTTCTGTTCCAGTGCATGCGTACGCACCTTACCCCCATTCTTGGGAAAATAGAAGGTAGATGCATAATGATGAATTATAATATATATATCATATTTATATATATATATACTATATAAATATAGTATGATATATATATATATATTATAATACTATATTATATATATATATATATATATATTTTAAATATATATATATATATATACTTACTATATATGGCCGTAGACCAAGAATTTGTTTTCTGTCTAGATCATATATACTGATATTATATAATATAATAATATATACTATACTATATAGTATGTACTATAATATACATATATTATATATTATATATATAATATAATATAGTATTATATATTATATAATATATAATATATATTAACTTCAGATAAAGGGCAGGGTCTAATATTTGCTTCGGGCTGAGCCCAATTTTCACCACCCTAAAGTGACATTAATATTTTCTAAATTCAGCCATATTTCTGATGGGAAAAAAGCAAAACTGATAGCTTTTTCTAACCTCTTAAACGTCGTTTTCCGAATGTTTACTGTATCTGTAAGTCATTCTCTTAAGAATTTTCGTTCAAAAAATCCTTTGTTTTTTGACATATGTTCTTTTACTTTTGCCATTTTTTTCGAAATGACTTCAAATTCGAAATCATTACAAGCATTACAGTGGGGTCCATTAGCTACAAAATACACGAAATGAAAAATCGCCTTTCTAAAGAAAAACATTCCTAAATCCTTCAGCCCTCCCCCATGGCTCTTACCCTCATAAGCACGAATCATTCCTATGTTGCAACTACTTTACACTCTCTTCGACATACCTAGGTCTTTTCTTTAAGATAAGGGCCCAACCTGTGCGCAATTACTCTTAATGATTGACCTAAAATAAGCTATTATTCAGCTACTTTGAACTTTGTTAGTTTTGAAACCATATTGCGATTTATTATACCTTAACATCTTATTAACTTTATTACCTTGCTTCCAAACACTGATAGTTAGTTTCAGATTGCTGCATATACTCACATCTAAATCTTTTTTTAGGTCCACGACTCAAGCCCAACCCCCATTCATATCAGTTTAAATCTCTTATTAATTGAGTTACCTAAATGAAGAAACCTTGCACTTTTTACTATTAACTATAAAATTTATTGCCACTGTATCTGTCGACCTAAGAAGTTTTTCAAGATCATTTTGAATCTTGATAGATTTCATCATTATTCTTTACTGTGGTGGCCACTTTGGTAACATCTGCAAACTTAGAAAACTTACATTTAAGCCCTTTAAATCTAATTTATATATATATATATATATATATATATATATATATATATATATTTTATATATATTATATATATATAATATAATATTATATATATATATATATATATATATATATATAATATATATATAATATATATATATAATATATATATATATATATATATATATATTGTCAGCAAAACTAAGTGTACTGATGAATAATTTAATTATTTATTGGAACATGCCTGAAATTACAAGTTATCCTCTTCAAAGTTAAAAGTATTTTGACCCTTACGAGGTTACACAGCGGTTCCAATGTTTCTTCCACTGTTCATAGCAGAACCGGAAGTCATTTTCCAGAAGGTGTGTAGTTCAACGTGTATTACTTTTGTTTTTTTGCTTTCACGTTCCAAAATGATGACCCTACACTCATTTCACATTAGGAAGAGGTAGAAACCGCACGAACTGAATCCTGGGCTGTTATAGGGATGTGGAAGTACTTGACATGTCATTTCTTCCAGACCAATTTCCATATGAAGAAGCTCACAGTGCGCAGATGGGGCGATATATACTGTATATATATATATAATATATATATAATATATATATATATATATATATAATATATTATGATATATATATATATATATATATATAATATAGTATATATAATATATATATATATTATATATATATATATATATATATATATATACTATTATTATGTGATGGACATGACATCCCCATCCGCATCCGCATTTGCGGAACACTTCCGCACCTAAATTGACATCCGCATCCGGCCATCCCATCCGCATCTCCACTTAACGGACATCCGCATCCGCATCCGCATCCTCTTTTGAAAAATGAGGATGTGCGGATGTTTTCTACATTTGATTAAATTCATATAAAAAATATTTTTGCTCTTTAAATACATTAGGGGGTATGTTTACAATTACAAATTTGATTGCAAAGGTTAAAATTATTGCATTTTCATTATACATAATAAACCCCCGGGTTTATGGTATTATTATGTCACCATGCGCGGTACCCTGGTTTGCGCTTACGTCTCGAGTGCGAGCGGAGACCGTAGTAATTGCTCTTCCTTGACAAGTAGAAGTATTCTCAGTTTCTCTTTTGTCTCGTCGTAGCGTAGTGGTCAAACACATGCACGCTCATCTGCTAGGGTCCAGGATTCGTATCCTAGCATGGTGAAAATACATTAGGGGGTATTTACAATATGATATATATATATATATATATATATACATATATATATATATATATATATATATATATATATATATATTACTGTTTTTTCTGCACTTTGATCGGGCCGATGTGGGCCTTGCGTCGCTTCTACGCTAGCTTAATTGGAATGACTGCTTGACTCTGTGACGCTTCTGCTTCGTGCCGATAAGATGGAGCATGTAATCGTGAATGATATGAGCAGTTCATTCCTCTTCGACTAAATCTTCCTCCTCATAAATCCATTGGTTCGACCGTGCTGCTCTCTGGTCTTCAGGCTAGGACAGTGCGTATCGGGGTGGAACAATTCTCGTTCTTCTATCACTTTTTCTAATTTTCATATTAGCTAGAAGATCGTTAGCAGGGATACTTCTTCGTCGAGCAAACGGGCTTTCATCAAACGACGAACGAAAGTGCGCTAACCTCCTTCGTTCTCCTACTGATAAAAATTTCTGGCACCTTGCCAAAAACATCTCTAACAGCTTCTGTAAAATCTGCCTTTCTTCCTCTTTTTCGATCTGTTGTTTCTGTTGCAATCTTCAACTGAAAAGGAAAAAATCTCTCCGGCTTCGGCTCCTATTTCCCTCTAACTCAACCCTAGACGATTCTGGCATTCCTCGTCCTCCTCCTTCTTCTCTCAGGTGTTCCTATGCCATTTCGCCTGTGCATTACATTTGATTGGGTGATGGGCTTCCTTGGAATCTAAGTGACTTAGGGGAAGGCGGTGCCGTGATGGCATTCCTCCCCGAGTATTGATGGAGTGTGCTTCGTGCTGACCCCGCCCCTCGTACAACTATATTCTCTATGTCCAATACTCAATACTTTCCCTCAGTGTTGGAAGCAGGCACATGTCCAACCTATTCCGCAAAAAAGGAAGCCGCTCTGATCCTTCTAAAACTATCGCCCTATACTCTCACTTGTATTCTATCTCAAATCTTTGAAACTCTTCTTAACTCTCATTTCTTAGGATAATCTGGAGCGTTCATTTTTCACTTCTTTCCGATCGCAGTACGGCTTCGAAGCTCGTGAAGTGCTATGCGAATATACTTTTTTCTATCTAACTGATTCTATCGTTTTCCGCCCTCAAGGAACTACGGAGAGATTGCGTGGTGGCGGCATTGACATATCCAAGGCATTTGACCAGGTATGAACACGCGTCACTGCTCTCCATAAGCTCCTCTCCTTTGGTGTTATCCTCTTCTCTTGCTTTTACTTATGTCTATGTTTTCTTTCAAATCAACTAAAATATCGGCTGTTGTTGATGTGGCGACTTCTTTTTTCTATTCAAAGTAGGTGTTCCTCAGGGTTCTGTCTTACTCCTACTAGTTTATTCCTACTTTTCATTAATGATCTTCTCACCGCACATCTAACTCTATCCACTCGTTATGCCGATGACTCGACCCTGTCATTCTTCAACTCTTTCAATTCTGCCCCTCTTTTACTTCTAGAATTGCCTTCTCGTCTTACATCTTTCGATTCTATTCTCGTAGATCTGGATAGAATTTCCGCGTGGGGTCGTCTCAACCTTTGTGAACATCTCAATTCTTTAAAAAACCCAACTTCTACAAATCCCTCTCTAAGACACCTTATAACTTTCCTATATCTTTCAACGGTTCTCTCGTTTCTCCTTTGACAATATAAACATCCCTTGCCTTAACAGTAAACAAAAAAAAAGGTCTTGGAAACCTCACAATCAACAAACGGTTGCTAGGGCGCCTCAAAGAAACTGGGAGTTCTGTTCTGGTTGCGCAGACTTTTTTTCCTCTTCTCAGTTCTCCAGCTATACCAAAGGCCTCATATTCCGCCCTTGTAAGAGTACTCCTCATATCAGGGAGGGGGCCCTGGTTTCACCCGCCTTTTGGATAGGGTCGAGTCAAAGGAAAAGCTTTTAAACTGTTCTTGCACTTTCCAGTTCACTGACCCTCTATCATTTACGGCGCGATGTTGGTGCTTTTATCTCTTTTTCTATAGGTACCGCGGCGGCAGGTGCTCGAGGGAGCTATCACTCGCGTACCACCACGTTTACGACGCCCTTAGCACAAGGGGTGCTGTGTCGGCGTATGAGTTTTGTGTTGATATTGGTAGCTCCAGGCTTGTTCGCTGCTGTGCTTCCTTCTTTCCTGCCACATCTGTTCAGAGGAATTCTCTTCCATCTTCTGTGTTTTCTGCTTGATTTTAATCTCTCTCACTTAAAGCCTGCCGTCGTGCTCCATTCTGCGTAGTTTGTGTTAGTTGATGAATTTTTGAGGCGTTGCAACACTCCCGCCTTGAATAGGGCTCTGCCCGTGAGTGGTGGTGACAACTTTACTATATAATATACTCATATATATATATATATTTATATATATATATATATATATATATATATATTTATAAATATATAAATATTATATACTTAATATATATATATATATATATATTATACATATATAAATAAGTATATATAATTTTTATTCAAACTTCAAAGAGTAAACATCCGCATCCGCATCCGCATCCGCATCTCGATCTACTTAAGATCGCATCCGCTCGATCCGCATTCCTTCACTCCTTTTTTAAGATCCGCACTCCGCTCCGCATCCGCATCCGCCAAAACAGTCAAATTTTGACATCCGGTCCATCTATTAAATATATAATATAATATATATAGTATATATTATAGTAGTATATATATTAGTATTATATACTAATATATATATGATATATATTATATATATATATATTTATATATCAATATCATATATATAATTATATATATATATATATATATATAATATATATATATTATATATAAGAGGCGACTCCTGACTCGTGACTACTTCGTGCTCAGGCACCGAGTCTGACGAATATAGAAACTATTCTAATTTTGCAAATTTCACAATGTTACATAATATTTTCATATTTTTTTATTATTTTTTTGCTTAAGTTGGTCAAATAAATGAAATTATTACATCATAAATATAAAATTACCCAAAATTGAAAACGAAAAAGGAAAGAATAGCAGCTTATCAAATAACGCTTTTAACACATTAAAAATAGACTAATCCGTGCCCAAGGAAATTGGCGGGATATCGTATCTGATCAATTATAGTATAAAATTGTTTTTAAATACTCTGTTTTTTAATGATGTGCTTAAATTGTATACATATTAATTAATATTTTTAACAGAAAAATATTTAATTAAACAAATAAATATTAAAAATATTACTAAAATACTTTATAACAATAGGAAAAAAATGATTTATTTAAAATTATTCATAAAAGTTATCGTGAAATGTAAATAGAAAACGATTATCATAAAAAATTGTTTTAATAGGTAACTCAAGTAATATCATAATATACATATATATTATATTATTATATAATAATATAATAATATTATATATATATTATATATTTATATAATAAGTTTGGTAAATATAATTATTTAGTTTAATTAAGTTCTTTATATATATATATAGGGTGGTTAAATTTTAAGGGCCGATGTTGATTTTGAATAAAACACAAATTACTTAGGAATTTATTGTCATTTTTTTTATTATGATAATATGGTATGGTTCAATTATGTATGGAACAAAATATCGGCCAAATGGCCGCCGCGACCTCGGCGGCACACCTCCATCCGATGGTCAAAATTTTCGATGACGCTGAGGCATAATTGAGGTTCTATGCCGTTAATGTGCCGAATTATCTCATCCTTTAGCTCTTGAATTGTTGCTGGCTTATCGACGTACACCTTTTCTTTCAAATAACCCCAAAGAAAGAAGTCCAACGGTGTCAAATCACATGATCTTGGCGGCCAATTGACATCGCCACCACGTGAGATAACACGGCCATTGAATTTGTCGCGCAAAAGAGCCATTGTTTCGTTAGCTGTGTGGCAAGTGGCACCGTCCTGTTGAAACCACATATCGTCCACATCCATACCTTCCAATTCGTGCCATAAAAAGTTCGTTATCATCTCACGATAGCGAACACCATTCACAGTAACTGCCTGACCGGCCTCATTTTGGAAAAAATACGGCCCGATGATGCCGCCAGCCCATAAACCGCACCAAACAGTCACTCTTTGTGGGTGCATTGGTTTTTCGACAATCACTCTTGGATTATCATTCGCCCAAATGCGGCAATTCTGCTTATTGACGAATCCAGTGAGGTGAAAATGTGCCTCATCACTGAAGATGATTTTCTTCGAAAATTGATCATCCACTGTTGCCATTTCTTGCCACCATTCTGACCATTGACGACGTTTTGTATGGTCAAGAGGCTTTAGTTCTTGAGTCAATTGCACCTTGTAAGCGTTTAAATGCAAGTCTTTATGCATAATGTTCATCAACGACGAGCGTGAGAGGTGCAATTGTTGGGCACGACGACGAGTTGAAGTGGATGGCTCCTCAGCCACACTATCGCGAACAGCAGCAATATTTTCTGCAGTACGAGCTGTACGAGCATGCACTGGTCTTTTCAAATCTCCTACAGACCCGGTTTGCTCAAATTTTTTCACGATTTTTCCGATTGTACGCACATTTGGACGATTAAATTGACCAAAAAAATCACGAAGTGCACGATATGCATTTTGATTTGAACGCCCATTTTCATAATAAGCCTGAATAACTTTAACACGTTGCTCCATTGTGTATCTTTCCATGGTTCAAATTGAGTAAGTCTGAAATTGAAAAATGTCAATGAAAGCAGTAAAAAAAATTGAGTATATAATATATTAAATATATACTAATATATATATATAATATATATATATATATATCATATATACTATATACATATATATATATATATATATTATATATATATATATATATATAATATATATAATATATATATATATATATGAGAGAGAGAGGAGAGAGACGAAGAGAGAGAGAGAGAAAATTATGAGAGGAGAGAGAGAGCACGAGTAGTAAAAAGTTACTAGAGTCGCCACTGATTATTATATATACTATATATATATATATATATATATATTAATATATATATTATATATATAATATATATATATATAGGTTATCCAAAATAATAGTATCACAACAGCACCGTACGTAGATTATATTATACCTACTTATATATATTTATACTTATAATATATATAAACCTGCCTACATGAACTGTTAACATCTGTGTCATCTTACTCATGAAGGAATTACGTTCTTAAAAATAGAATAGCACCTGCCAGGTCCTCCTTCATTTGTTTTTCCTCTTAGGTCTGATTTTATAATGCTAAGAGAAGAAAAAGCCGTTCAACGCTAACTACTTCCTTTGGATGTAGATTAGTAACAGCAATTGCAGCTTTTTGTACAATGTCTGGATACTTATCGATGGCCTCTTCTAATTTAAGCATCTAAGTTATATCAATTTTTTTCAACTTCTTTCTGTGCAGCAAAGAAATTTTGTTTAAATTTATGGAATATTGTGTACAAGGATGAGGAAAAAAATTGACCTTTTTCTTTAATCAGTCGAAGCTTTCGACTAAACTCTTCAATATCTAGAAGCTTTTCATACTCATTTTCTGAGCTTTCTGAAAAATGCTGAGAAGTAGTAATGGAGGAAGTACGTGTACTTACATCACTTTACAATATGTTTCAGATGTATTCTTTTGCTTCTATCAACTTCATTGCAACCTTTTAATAAAAATGGTCACGTTACAAAGTGCGAGATTTAGCTTTTTGTTGTTTATCTTCATTTAGGCTTACCCAATAGGAATTAATATAAACAGCAGCTAGTATAGAATACCATTGTCAATGAGAGAAAATTTCTCTTCGTACCTTGGAGCTTTTTTATTTCTTCAGCATCTTAAAATAAAGATGGTATAAGGTTGAAGGCTGAATTCATTAGAAATATAATCAAAATTAAAACATAAGGTGCAGCGTTAAAAGAAACTTCGAAGTTGTAGTGCATTTTTGGATGTGGAAAGTGCACGGTGAGCTGAACTTGTATGTAAGCGATTGGAAGGTCACTCACAGAAGTCACAATTAACTTAACTTTGATCGCGCTCAAATTTCTGATTCCAACTCTACTATCTTGAAAGTATACACTCCGGACTCCGACTGCGACTCACTTCCGACCTTCTTTGAAATTACCGACTCCGCGACTCCGACCCCACCCTCTTCAAAATTACCGACCGGACTCCCTACTCGACTCCGACTCCACCCTTTCAAAAATAACGACTTCGACTCCGACTCCGACTCCACCCTCTTTAAAACTACCGACTCCCCGACTCCGCGACTCCGACTCCGACTCCACAACCCTGGTCAAAAGGGCGTAAACCTACTTATTTAAGCTTCAGTCTCGGGGGGAGGTACCCCTTATATACATTCTAGCAACTTGAAAACTCCAGGGTGATCGTTTAACATACCAATACCCCATATTCAAAGTTTCATTACGATCAGCTCAAGCCGTATTTCGAGAAATAGGCTGTCATCTTTCAGATTGCCATAACCTACTGGGTGCGGTTGCGGTGCGCATCAAAGAGTTTCAGCGACCTGGTGCGGTGCGGCAAGAAAAAATAAAAGTGCGGTGCTGTGCGGAGCACGCAGGAAAATTGGAGGTAGCGTCGGCGCGTGGTGGCAGCCTTTGATCACACCCGAACACCGACACCGCACGCAAGCTTCCCGACAAATCTTTTCTAAAAATACAAAAAAATGCAAAAAAAAAAGTGAGTGGATTAATATATATAGTCTATACTAAATCTATATTATATATAACTATATAATATATAATATATCTAATATATATATATATATTTGTATATATATAGTTATATATATATATATATATATATATATATATATAATATATACTATATATATATTATATAATATTATATTACATATATATAATATATATATACCTATAATATAGTATACCATCTATATAATACAAGCGCGTGCTTGTATCGGCACATGTTTTGTGTTGATTATCTTAGCAACTCCAGACTAGTTCGCTTGTGGTGCTCCTTACTTTCCTGGACCACCTCTGCTATCGTGGAATTCTCTATCCATCTGTTTTGTGTTTCCTACTCATTTAATCTCCCTCACGTTAAAAGCCCGCGTCTCTGTGCATCTCTGCGAGACTTGTGTTAGTGAATAGTTTGTTGATTTAACACCCCTCCTTGAATAGGGCTTGCCCGTGAGCGGTGGGTGATTTCTGTTAAAAAAAAAAAAAAAAAAATATATATATATTATATACGTTATATTATAGAATATAATATATATATATATATATATATTATATATATATATCTTAAGTATATATATACGTATATGCCTTCTCAATAGCGTGTATGGCTATGGATCATCCACAGCGAATAAGAGTACGGGAAAGCGTTTTACCAAAGTTATTTTTGGAACAAGAAAATAAACGATTGTTAGGAATCATTTAAGTTTAGTGACAAACACGCTTAGCAACGTCTGATATTCTATTCTGAGGTTTCAGCAAAATTAACCGAGTAGATAGGCGTACACTAATAGTTTTCCATTTACGATTTACATTATCCCCATCATTAACATGTTACAATTAACAATGTACCGAAAGCCATAAATTTAGATGGAGGAGAGGGAATGCTCAATTTTCGCTCTCTCTCATCATTCTATTATTTACTGTCATGATCTGAGGATCATTAATACTCTCTTCGGAGTTATTACGAGAGGATACAAACAGGTGTTTGCTGATTATCATAATAATA
>JABUQX010053966.1:47500-57500 GCA_015478945.1 Trachelipus rathkii | reverse complement strand
TTTTAATATGCCTGATGGTGTTGATATCGTATATTTTTTATGACATTAATATCCAAATATATCATCTCATAAGATCATATGTATATATATATATATATATATATATATATATATATAAAGTATATATATATATATATATATATATATATAGAAGATATATATATATATAGAATATATATATATATATATATATATATATATATGATCTTATATATGATGATATGCCCAATGTTTTGGACTCGTACAAAAGTGTTATAAAAGTACGATATCTAGCACTATCATTTTAAATTAAAAAATATTTAAAAAAAAGGAAAACTTGTGAAGTTCAAAAACTCAAATCTATATATACTTTTTGGTACTTTATTAAACCAGGGAGCAATAAAACACTTAAGCTTTGTAAGGTTGATAAAACTGGGAAATTCATTTTATGATCCTAAATTTATGAAACAGAAAAAGACAACTTTCTTTGTAATTGTGAATTTTCAAATATAATTTAATTAATATTTGCAAAAAAGTAAAAAGAAATTGATATATATTTTTTTGGGCTTCACAACTAAGCTTAGGCAATTTATTTCATTTTAAATTTGATGTATCTACGTAAAGTTTGTAGAGCGAATGCAGACGCCATGACACTTTTTTTTTTAATTAACGAGTACCGTAGGGTGGGATACACTTTGCCCCCCATGCACGACAGACCGCCCGCGGGCTTCTGGCAACACCGGTGCCTAAAATTAAAATTAATTCTTCTTTTTTCGTACAACAATGAAAGAAGGTTATCTTAGCGTAGGTAAATAATTCTGAGATAGCATTACCAACCATTCCGATACTAATTTTATTATTGCCCCCTGGTTTAATAAAGGAACTACTTTTTAATGAAATTTTACAAAAAAATGTTAAATATCAATTAATATTTGATAAAATAAATTTTAAAATATGTGCACTTTTACTGCTAACTCAACCTTAACTTACCTAAATAAATTTTATCTCACCTAAAAACAAAAATTGTGAAAGTGAAAAATGTGATGTTGGAAATGACATTTTTGTACGAGACCAAAACACTGGGCATATCATCTACATGAGACCATATATATATATATATATATATATATATATATATATATATATATATATATATATATATATATATATATATATATATATATATATATATATATAGAGAGAGAGAGAGAGAGAGAGAGAGAGAGAGAGAGAGAGAGAGAGAGAGAGAGAGAGAGAGAGAGAGAGAGAGAGAGAGAGAGAGAGAGAGTTTTAATTATAATTATTTTGCTTCTAGAAATTTTTCAAAACATTCAGATCCATTATTTTTCTGCAACCACAAATAAGAAGCTAAATAAAAATGCATATTGTCTTTATTTCTTCCATATTTCGGAATTTGTGATTTTACCTGGAAATAGAATTTATTGTTAGGATATTATGATAGGTTATTTAGGTTATTTAGGTTAGGTTAGGTTTAGTTAATTTATTATAATAAATGAAGTAAACCTAATTATTTTTTCAGTATTTATACTTACTTTTGCCCATGTACCTTCTTTTTGTTAGTATAAATTAGTGGTGGGACGATTAATCGTCATCGGCAAAATCGGCATATTTTTTATCAATCGTCATCGTCAATTTCTGGCGATTATTTTACCGATTAAATGAGGAAATATTACACCAGAAACTGGAGAAAGATTATGTTTCTGGATCATAATATCAGAACTCTAAATTTAAACTACTAGAATTTTGTATGTCTGTCCATGTTCTCACATATTAAAATTTTTTAAAATCAATGTTTTGAAGATACTTACTATATATTACATAAATTACATAAAATATTAAGCTGAAATATAAGGAGCATGAATGATTTTAATATTAAATAAATCATTATTATTAATCAAGAGAAATTATTATTATTATTATTATTATTATTATTATTATTATTATTATTATTATTATTATTATTATTATTATTATTATTATTATTATTATTATTATTATTATTATTATTATCATCATTTTTGTTTGATTATATAGTGATGATATAATGTTAATCATCATTAATACTGCTAGTTTTAGAATATTATTTATTATTATTATTATTATTATTATTATTATTATTATTATTATTATTATTATTATTATTATTATTATTATTATTATTATTATTATTATTATTATTATTGTTTTTCTTCTTTTTTATTGTCATTACTGTTATTATTATTATTATTATTATTATTATTATTATTATTATTATTATTATTATTATTATTATTATTATTATTATTATTATTATTATTATTATTATTATTAATTATTATTATTATTATTATTATTATTATTATTATTATTATTATTATTATTTATTATTATTATTATTATTATTATTATTATTATTATTATTATTATTATTATTATTATTATTATTATTATTATTATTATTATTATTATTGATGTTTGTCATTATTACTCTTAATTATTATTATTATTATTATTATTATTATTATTATTATTATTATTATTATTATTATTATTATTATTATTATTATTATTATTATTACACGCCGCCACCTGCAAAATTACCTGTCGTCGATACTTACCTGTGGCCATCTTGCTGGGACACCTCCCAGCTGCTGATTTCTGCTCCTGACTCAAATAGGGCTTCCTCGCTTGTTGGCAGGAGTGTTGGTCGGAGGATTATCGTGGTGCAAACTGCTTAGCATAAAGCCGCACCTGGGGATTTGGTCGTTGTCTTTTCGCCGGAGTCGGCACCAGGTGGTGGTCCTGGCTCGTTTGCGAATTGGCCATACTAATGTAACACATAGCTATCTTATGGCAAGGGAGCATCCCCCTATATGTCCTTTCTGCCGTTCCCAGGGTCTACTTTTGGTACGCCATTTTCTCGTGGGTTGTGCGGCTCTTACGGCTTCAAGAAACCGGTTTTACCCATGTTACACACCATACCTTTCCAATCCAGCCTCTCATTTATATTGTCTGAATCACTTCATTTGAACAATGACGCGATCTTTGTTTCCTTCGGGAACTGACTCTACTTGATAAGATTTAATTCCTGAATTCCCATTTTCATGCGTTCATTTTAGGAGTCACCCCTGTAGTTAGTTTTCTGACTTGGTATCGCAGCATTTTTTGGTGCGCAGTGGTGGCTCCTGTACGCTTCCTCAAAAAAAAAAGAAAATTATTATTATTATTATTATTATTATTATTATTATTATTATTATTATTATTATTATTATTATTATTATTATTATTATTATTATTATTATTATTATTATTATTATTATTATTATTATAAATATATTATTATTATTATTAATATTTTTATTATTATTATTATTATTATTATTATTATTATTATTATTATTATTATTATTATTATTATTATTATTATTATTATTATTATTATTATTATTATTATTTAAAAAAGTAATATTAAAGCCAAGAATAAAATTTCAACACAATAAGTCACTTCACCAATTTCGTTTAAAAAAAATCCCCCAAAAAAGACAAAAACAGAAAATATCCCATCTCAACCTCGCTAGTAGGAAAATCATATCCACTTATGATTTATCTATTAAATATAAATTTGAATATGAAAACGTATAATACTTCATGGGCTCAAAGGACGAAAACGTCCCCTTAGTAGCCCATTTCTCGTCTATGTATTTATTTTTATATTAAATTGCTATTTTTAATGGTAAATATTATGTAATACATAAAATGGACAGAATAAAGTATTTTTGATTATTATTATTATTATTATTATTATTATTATTATTATTATTATTATTATTATTATTATTATTATTATTATTATTATTATTACTTATTCATATTTCCTTATTATTATTATTATTATTATTATTATTTTTATTTTTATTATTATTATTATTATTATTATTATTATTATTATTATTATTATTATTATTATTATTATTATTATTATTATTATTGTTATTGTTATTGTTATTGTTATTGTTATTATTGTTATTGTTATTATTATTATTATTATTATTATTATTATTATTATTATTATTATTATTATTATTATTATTATTATTATTATTATTATTATTATTATTATTATTATTATTATTATTATTATATAGAAATTAGGAACAAAACCAAGATGTTAATGAATAACAGGAAAACTTTCTATGTATTAATGCGGTTCTTAATGTATTTACACATTTAAATAAGAATGAAGTGAACACAATTTAATTCTTCCTTATTATAAATTTCTCAAATTTATTAAGTAATAGTAAAACTTTTTCTGCAGGTGAACATGTTACACCTGATGTGAAAAATTTACTATAATCGTCATGAAACATAATTGTCCCATCACTTGTATAAATATAACATTCTAAATTACATATTTCACATTTCTTATCACTAGAAACTAGTCCATAAAATTGTAGGAGAGCTAGTAACAAATTTTCGTCAGCACAAACATGAATTATATCATTTAATAACATTATTGTAACTCCATAAATACATACTGAAAAAAAATAATTTAAATATTTATTAAACAAAATAAAATAATTTTGAAAATGGGAAAAATAATCTCATTTAAGACAAAGAATAAAAAATACACAAAATCGACTTTCTGAAACTTTACAAACTTTAGTTTAAAATAAATAAAATCCTTAATTCTGATTTTTCCTTCGCTTAATAAAATGTATTTTTTTTCTGTCCACTTAGGAATATATATATATATATATATATATATATATATATATATATATATATATATATATATATATATATATATATATATATATATATATATATATATATATATAGTATATATATATATATATATATATATATATATATATATATATATATATATATATATATATATATATATATATATATATATATATATATAAATGTTTTTTACCCTAATCGTATCTTTTTTTCCTGAAAATAGCAGGATCGTTTTCTCGGAACGACAATAATAGTACGAAAAGAATCGTATTTTGAAAATTAAATTTTATAAATGAAAAATATGTAATATACTAACGTTTTAATATATAATCGTTTCGAGGGAAAAAATTATGATAATTAATTAGCGTATTTAATAAATAATTAATTGGATATAAAAAAAAAATTTTACCTTTATTTGTAGTGTTTTCGAAAAGTATCCAACATTTTTTTCATACAGATCATCATTTTGATATTTATGTATTAACTTCAAATTCGTGGAAAGATCCGTAAAGTAGTATTAAAACTGCTGTACTCTAATTTAGCCCCATACAGAAAAAAAACTTTTGGGGTGGATACAAAAAAATTCGAACATCTCTTACATCTAAAAAATTAAATACAATGCTTTAAAATTACACAGTCTTTGTTACATGTTATACACAATTTATTATTTAAAATTAAACCTTTATATTGTAAAAAAGCTAATAAACTAGTATCACTATTACAAATATCAAAAATATCTATTAGACTTGCATGTCTTTTCAAAACCAGTGTCCATCTGAATCTATTGTCATTCATTAGGACCGTTCCTAGAAAACCAAACTGAAGGATAAACGAAAAAAACGATTCGTTTGGAATAATAACTTATATATAGCATAAGAGTATTATAGCATATATAGTATGACAGTATATGTTATATATATATATATATATATATATATATATATATATATATATATATATATATATATATATATATATATTATAGTGTTGGTAACATTGGCATCCGTGGTCAGTATCCGCGGAGCATCCACATTATTAAAGATCCGCATCTGCATCCGCATCCACGCTTCGCCCTGCGGATGATGCGCGGATGTTTACAGTTGAGATTTGATAAAGAATTTTATAATAAAAATACTTAAGATGAATCTGAAAATCTGAAAATGAAAATGAAAATGAAATGAGTCGAAGGCAATTCAAAAACGCGGCTTGATATTCAATATCTTACTAAATTATCAAAGACGTTCCAACTCGCTGGAATAGTACACTTCATATATGATGGAAAAAATGATATTGATCAAAGAACCTCTTGCTTTGTACGCCAGTTCGTATTCCAGCCACTTACTTACTAATGTGGAAATGACATCATATCACACCATTAAACTATTGAAACCATTTGAAGAAATTACCAAAAATCAGCGTCTCTACAGCTTGGGTCTCCGATGTAATACCATTAATCAAAGCTAAGGAATATTGAACCATCTTCAAATGAAATGATGACGATTTTAAAAGAATGAATGTAATGAAACTAAAGCTAGAAAACGCTTTGGTTCTGTGGAAATTAATGACCTTCATACTATTGCAACTTACTTAGATCCCCTTTCTAAAGGCAAGTTTTTTTGTAACACAACTTTGCGTTGCAGTTGAAAAACTTCAATCCGAACAGTCTATTAATTCGCCACCCATTTAAAGAAGAAAAACGAAATCTACAGAACCAACAAAAGATTCACTGGAAGAATTTACAGTCCAGTAGTGATGAAGAAACACACGCACACCAAAACATGTAGTGCAAATGATTGAAACTTTCACCAAGAAAAACGACTATATACAAATGATGATCCTATCAGTTGGTGGAAAGTTAAGCAAAATGTTTACCCATGCTTTAGTAAACTTGCAAGAAAATACTTGGCCTGTCCCCCAACTATTGTTCCAAGTGAGTGTATTTAGCAATGATGATGATAAGAGAAACTGACTCTCAGAATAGAAAAGGCAGAAAATTGATGTTGCTCAAGTCTTCCTATATTGGAATTTCAATACTAGTGCAAAAAGTATACAATCTATTGTAAAATTTCTTTCATTAATTTCGGAGGGGGAAAGAGGTAGGTGTGGTGTATTTGAGTTGGATCCGCGTCCCGCACCCCGAGTAACAATTATATTAATATGTTGTGGCTAAAACTCGAAATATATATATATATATATATATATATATATATATATATATAGACTGAACTCAGTTGCTTTATGTATATATATATATATATTATTATATTATATATATATATATATATATATATATATATATTATAAACTATATATATATATTTTATATATATATATATATATATTATATATATATATATATATATATATATATATATATATATATATATATATATATATATATATACCGTATATATAGATATATATGTTATTATTGTTAATATTATTGTTGTTATAGTTATGTTATATATATATAGTTATATATAGTTAGCAGTATTAAGGTTGTATATATATATATGTTATATATATATATATATATATATATATACCGTATATATATATATAAATATATATATATATATATATATATATATATATATATATATATATATACATAAGTTATTATATATATATAAAGTATATATATATATATATATATATATATATATATATACCGTATATATATATATATATATATATATATATATATATATATATATATATATATATTATATATATATATATATATATATATATATATATATCAAACATCCGCATCCGCGGATGTTAAAATTAAACATCCGCATCCGCGGATGCGAAAAAAATGACATCTGCTGCATCAATTAATATATATATATATTATATGAGAAGTATATATATATGTTATATATATATATATATAGAATATATAGTTATATATATATATATATATATATATATCAACATATATGTATATATATATATATATATATATATATATATATATGTGTGTGTGTGTGAAACTTACCAAAGACCTCCCATGATATCGTAAAAAGTACGGGTACCAGGAAACAAATAACATATTTGGAATTGTCGTAATTAGTAAAGAAAATCGGTATTTTAATTAAAATAATTTATAAATAAAAAATATAAATGTTAGGAAATTGTAAGACTGTTTAATTTTTTCTTCGGCTTCTCTTAGAAACACGAGTCCCTTTTTTTACCTTCCCCAAAATTCCCTTGTGACATGAGCCCCAATATTTTCTTTCAATGTTAAGTGAATATATATATATATAGTATATATATATATATATATATATATATATATATATATATATAGTATATATATATATATATATATATATATATATATATATATATATATATATATATATATATAAAATGTGGAAGAAAGGGTAAATAATTAAGTTGCAGAGCCTGAAAATTAAAAAGAATTTCACTTACTTTTAATACATGGCAATGATTGTTCAAATAATTGCTCTTTATGAAATAGAAGAAATATGCTAATTAAGCATTTAATGTTTCGTTTTCCGAATTTATGTTTGTAATAAACGTTCGGGCTTTAATTGTATCTCGAAATCATCTTTAAATTTTTAAAATTGAAAAGTTTTCTCTCTCTCTTCTCTCTCTCTCTCTCTCTCTCTCTCTCTCTCTCTCTCTCTCTCTCTCTCTCTCTCTCTCTCTCTCTCTCTCTCTCTCTCTCGTTGTTTGTTTGCAGTCCAAAATAAAATTTTATGGTGAAGTATTTTCGTGGAAATTTTCTTGGTTCACACACACACACACACACACACACACACACACATATATATATATATATATATATATATATATATATATATATATATATATATATATATATATTTAAACGTATAAATATATATATATATAACCTTATTAATCCTAGTGCCTTTCGACGAATTCAACGAAACTTACTAAAAATGTAATAATGTAATATGTTGTAAATAAGGAAAATCGTAATGAAACCCACCGGAGACCCCCTCCCCCCCCCAAAAAAAAAAATAAATAAATAAAAAATATTTACAATAACGCAAAATATTTTAAAATGCGACTTCAAAATATTTTTGCCACAAGTGTAAAACTAGAAGAAAAAAAAATATATTTATAATAACGCAAAATATTTTAAAATGACTTTCAAAATATTTTTGCCACAAGTGTAAAACTAGAAAAAAAAAAAATATTTATAATAACGCAAAATATTTTAAAATGCGACTTCAAAATATTTTTGCCACAAATGTAAAACTAGAAAAAAAAAAAAAAATATTTATAATAAACACAAAATATTTTAAAATGCGACTTCAAAATATTTTTACCACAAATGTAAACTACAAAAGTATATATATCTTTAGCAATATCGTTCATTATTCTTTGCGACTTTAAAATATTTTTGCCACAAATGTAAAACTAGAAAAAAAAAAAAAATATTTATAATAACGCAAAATATTTTAAAATGCGACTTCAAAATATTTTTGCCACAAATGTAAAACTAGAAAAAAATATATATATATTTATAATAACGCAAATATTTTAAAATGCGACTTCAAAATATTTTTGCCACAAATGTAAAACTAGAAAAAAAAAACATTAAAATAACACAAAATATTTTAAAATGCGACTTCAAAATATTTTTGCCACAAATGTAAAACTAGAAAAAAAAAAATATTTATAATAACGCAAAATATTTTAAAATGCGACATTCAAAATATGTTAAAATGCGACATTCAAAATATGTTAAAATAACGTTCAAAATATTTTAAAATGCGACTTCAAAATATTTTTGCCACAAATGTAAAAAAAAAAAAAAAAAAAAAATATTTATAATAACGCAAAATATTTTAAAATGCGACTTCAAAATATTTTTGCCACAAATGTAAAACTAGAAAAAAATAAATATTTATAATAACGCAAAATATTTTAAAATGCGACTTCAAAATATTTTTGCCACAAATGTAAAACTAGAAAAAAAAAAAAAAAAAACTAAAATCCATTGAAACTCACGATATAAATTCATAGGGATCATATCATGTCTATTATCATCTGTGAGCGAGTTTTATCCATATCGATTGCATTGATCCGAACACACTTTTATTTAATAAAAATGAAAATAAACCTGTATTGTGATAAAAGTCAAAATAAAACTGTATAGTAATAAAAGAGCTTCACACCTTTAAAAATATTTTTAAAAAAAACGAGTTTAAATTATGTAACCTAACGTAATCTAACATAACCTTACCTAACCTAGCCAACTTATATATTAGTG
>JABUQX010053966.1:35000-42500 GCA_015478945.1 Trachelipus rathkii | reverse complement strand
TCAATTACTTTCTATACCACCATGCTGAACACCATCTATCTTTCACTAAATCAATACCTTCGGGTTTTAACGAAAACTCAAAATTATGAGCGCTCTAACATTCTGTTCCCCACACTTTCTATAATTTCATTCATCCAAATTTGGAAGTTGTGTTCATGTTCCCAATTTCAAATAAATACGTTTTATGTTCCCTTTTTATACTTTGGAAACTTTCAAATTCACTATCCTAAAGATTTTTTGCTTTTTTTTGCAATTATACGATTAAATTCCTCTATGGTGTTTGGATCTCTTTTAACTGTAGCACCTAGTATAAATAAATTCTTTATCCTTGTGAATATTCTGAAACACATATCTCGTCTTCTCTAGGCTTAGTGCTAGCTATTGATAAACCTAGTAAACTACCTTGGAATTTTATATCTCTATATCCTTATCTACCTTGGATATTTAACTAATGTGCAAGACCTTTTTCTTGGCCTATACTCTTTTCGGTAATAGTTCACATTAGCGTAATCTAAAAAAAATCGATATATTTTTTAAAACTAATCGATCCTTTGAAATGGATATGAAACAACCCTGCCACATGTGGTTAATAAAAAATTGCCACAATTATGATATATTTATAAGGAATATTATTCGGTGTTTTCATATATTATTTATCTTTACGTTCGAAAAATAAGTAAGGTTATGATACGTTTTTGTTAAGTAGACATAGATTTTCTGTGTATATATAACAAAATTTATTTTTAGGAGCCTAAACTTAATGGGTCCTAAACCAAATTTAAACATAAAAAAAATTCGGTAGAGGGAATATATTTACATATATGAGAGAGATTTGACAGCGGTTTTTTATTCCTCTTACATGGGGATGAAAGATATTAAAAAAAAAACGATTTTCAGAAAAAAATCGATATTTCGTCAGATTACGCTATAGTGAACTATTACCCTCTTTTCGTCTTATACTGTTGGGCAGAGAGACAAAGTAGTTTGTCAAATCAGTTTGTTAGTTCTGAAACATTACCACTGAGAAGCACAGGAGGAATATAGTCCGGAGATAATGCGGAAAGAAACACTCATACCTTTTGAAGAAGGAGGGTAACAGAGAAAAATAAATAGCATAGAAATCCTATACAACGGAGGTAAGCAGAAAGGCTTGTGCGAGAAATTCGTGTTTATAAGATGGAAAGATGGCTCCGGAGGAGATATGAGATTCAATAGATATGAAAAAATATATTTATGGCAAAGTGTCAAAAAGGACGAGAAGAAGAGAAACAGGAAAGATTTTGGCATTTTCAATAAAAACTAAAAAAAAAATTCCTAAATGATGAGGAAAAAGATTTAGCACGATTCCGGGTTGGAATCCAAGTGTTATGAGTTTTGAAAGCTGAAGATGAATAATTCCTGAAGGCAAAATTCTTGTGACGGAAGGTTAGAAAAAAAGTGAAGAAAAAAAAAAAGTTGTCAGGACACCCAAATCGATGGGTTGCCAGAATTTTCCTACTGGTCGAAATTTATAAAGTAAAATACTATCTATTTTATGGGTCGAAATTTTAATAATAAATATACTAATCTAAGTTTTAAAATAGTTGAGCAAAATAAAAGTATTGATAATAATATTTTAATAATTATATTTAAATAAAAAAAATATGAAAAGTAGCTTCAAAGGATTTTTTCTTTTTCTTTTTCTTTTTCTTTTTCTTTTTCTTTTTCTTTTTCTTTTTCTTTTTCTTTTTCTTTTTCTTTTTCTTTTTCTTCTTCTTTTTCTTCTTCCTCTTCCTCATTCCTCGTCCTCTTCTTCGTTCATTCATTGCTCTTGAAACCTCCTCCTCTTCCTCTTCCTTCTCCTCCCTCCTCCCTTTCTCCTTCTTCTCCTCCTCCTCCTCATCCTCCCTGCTCCTATTCCTCCTCCCTTCTCCTCATCTCTCCTCCTCCTCCTCCTCCTCCCCTCCTCCTCCTTCCTCCTCCTCCCCTTCCTCCTGCTTTCATTCCTCTTCCATCTCCTCCTTCTCCTCCTCCTCCTTCTTCTTCTTCTTCTTATTATTATTATTATTATTATTATTATTATTATTATTATTATTATTATTATTATTATTATTATTATTATTATTATTATTATTATTATTATTATTATTATTATTATTATTATTATTATTATTATTATTATTATTATTATTATTATTATTATTATTATTATTATTATTATTATTATTATTATTATTATTATTGAAACTGTAAGTATTAAACTGTTAATTTTAGAATGGCTGAAGGATAAAAAACTGGAATGCATATCTCCGTGCACATGAATGCATATCTCCGTGCACATGATGGTAACTTAAGTCACGCACTATATAGCTATAGATATATATATATATATATATATATATATATATATATATATATATATATATATATATATATATATATATAAAGAAATAACAGGAATAATAAAGGAAAATAATTACTGCCTACTCTGGATTGAACCACCGCATGATGCGAATGAGGGCAATATACCAGATGCTTTACCACTGATCCATCCTCCAACCCAAAAAAAGTTGGATTGAAGAACAGTTTTAACAGTATTAAAGCAACAGAGCTCCCATCAAGGCGACATCACCTTCCCATTAAATGTTAGCAGGCAGCATAGCGTTATATATATATATATATATATATATAGTATATATATATATATATATATATAGATATATATAGTATATATATATAGTATATATATATATATATATATATATATATAGAACTAACACTCGCGGGCAGAACTCTTTTCACCATTTTCAAGGAGGGGGTAGTATAATAAACTAAAATGAAAATTATGGGAAAACCCACCCAATCTCAGGTTTAACGCAAATGTTAACTCCCTGGAGCACCTGCTGTTGGATCACCTTTTGTAAAGAGATAGTTCACCAATTTCACGCAGAGATAGAGAGAGAGGGTCAAGGGAGTTTGAAAGTAGGGGACAGTTTCTTTGTCTTTTAGCCTTAGCCTCAACCCTATCCAAAAGATGGGTGGAACCGGAGCTGCTCAAAATGTGGAAACCAGGGATGGCACGAAAAAAATCAAATGAAAAAAATCAGCTGATTTTTTTACTCGATTTTTTTATTAAAAAAAATCATGATTTTCTGTCTTTTTTTGATTTTTTGTCTTTTTTTATATTTTTTTTATATTTTTTTGTATATTTAAGTGATTTAACTTCTATAGAAGTAAAAAATTAAAATAAAACTATATATATTATGAAGTTTTTAGTATATTTTAATTGAATGGAAGTCTCATCTGCCAGCTGCAGCGCCTAAGCCCTATTTTATGAATGTTTATAGCTAACCAAAGTAAAATTTAGTATAAACACAATTTTTTTCCATTTTGATTTATATAGAATGAGTAAATCACAAAAAATAATGCTATATCGTCTTATAAAGTTTGTTTACAAATTATATTTCGCCTGACGTCACGAATCTGAAAAAAATCAAAAAAATCAAAAAATAAAAAATTATTTTTTTTTTAAAAAATCAAAAAAATCACCAACCCTGGTGGAAACAGTACTCCATACAAGGACAGATAAGACCCTTATATAATTGGAGTAACTGTTCGGAAAAAAAAATCCCGCAACCTGAACAGAACTCCCAATTTTTTGAGGCCACCTTAACAGCCATTGTAATATGAGGTTTCCAAGATAGAGTATTGTTAAGTTCAGACCAAGAATGTTTATGTTGTCCACAGGTGAGAAGGGAGAGTGGTCGAAAAATTAGGAAAGTTGGGAGGTGTTTTAGAGAGGGAGATGTGAAGAAGTTGAGTTTTTAAAGAGTTGAATTTCACAAGGTTGAGGCCACCCCACCGAGAAATCCCATTCAGATCTGCAATAATAGAATCAGAAAGCTAAAGTCGAGAGTTAATTCTGGTGGCAAAAGAGGGAGCAGATTTGAAATGAGTGGAAGAATGGAGAGTTGAGACATCGACATAAGAATGAACAGAGTTAGATGTGCGGCTGTGCAGGTCGTTAATGAAAAGTAAGAATAAAGCTGGAGACAGAACAATACCTTGCGGAAAACTACAAATAGCAGGAAAGGAAGAAGAGATCGCTTAATCAACAAGTGCTGATATGGAGCAATCTGAGAGAAAACGAGACATAAGTGAGCAAAGAAAAGGATGATACCCAAAGGAAGGAAGCTTACAGTGTAGCGCCGCATTCCATACCTGGTCAAAGGTTTTCAATATGTCAGGCACCATCACACACGAATCCCAATAGTCCCAAAGGTCAGAATACTAAAAATCAGTGGGATAGGAAGGAATGTCACCAGTTGGTCTAGAACGTTGAAAATCATACTGGTGATCAAAAATGAGGGAATGAGATTGTAGATGATCCAGGAAATGAGAGTTAAAGATAGCTTCAAAGATTTTGGACAGAATACAGGAGAATAGTTAGAAGGATCAGAACGGCTACCCTTCTTCGGGATCGGTTGAACATATGGGAGCTTCCAGCACTGAGGAGAAGTGTCAGAATTAGGGCATAGAGAGTAAAATCGAAAGGGGACAGGCACCAGCTTGGAAGCACACTCATTCAAAACATGGGGAGGGGTGCCGTCCGGGTCACAAACCTTCCTCAGGATTTCATATATCCGATCATGTGAAATCTCAGGCGGAGCTATAGGACACCTGAGAGAAGAAGTAGTAGGAGGAGGGTTGCCAGAATCGTCGAGGGTGGAATTAGATAAAAAAAAAAAGAACTCCAAGGGATTAGCCCTTTCAGAAGGAGTATTAGCTACAGATCCGTCATAAGGGGAAGAAAGATAGATTTACAGAAATTATTAGAGATGTTTTTGGCAAAGGGCCAGAAATTTTTATCAGTAGGAGATCCAAGAAGGTCAGTGGATTTCCTTTTGGTGGAAACACATTTATCCTGACAACTATTATACCTGAAACGATTCCAAACTGAACGAAAATTATCAAAAGTTATAGAAGAACGAGAGTTTTTCCATTCCCGATATGCAATGTCTCGATCCTGAAGGGCAAGAAAACAAGTGCCATCGAGCCATGGATCTTGAGGAGAAAAAGACTTAGTAAAAGATGGAATGAACCTGCCCATTCCCTCGGAGATTAAGTCCCCTATTTTTGAGCAGTCACCGAAGCATCCTCCGAGTCAAAACAGGATTCATACTAAAAGGAAGTAACAAAGATTCGATGCAATGACCCCAATTAACCAACGTTTTCTTGTTTGGGTTTTGTGTGCCGCCACTCCAAGCATCTCGGATGCAGGTTTAGGTTCGCCATTTTACTTGTTTAAAAACTAATGTTTGAGCATGTGGTGGGAATCAGAGCGCTCGAGTGTAGTCGAGGCACACTAGAAATACTCTCTGAGAAGATGAAACGCAAAATGGACGAATCAGAAGCTAACGGAGAGGAAAGGAAAGCAACAACCAAACCTAACACTCGGTGGGTTCTGCCCAATAGGGGGGGGGGGGTACTTCCATCGTTTCGTTCTGCTCAACGTTCTCTCTTCTCTCTCTCTCTCTCTCTCTCTCTCTCTCTCTCTCTCTATATATATATATATATATATATATATATATATATATATATATATATATATATATATATATATATATATATATATATATATATATATATATATATATATATATATATATATATATATATATATATATATATATATAAAAAAAATTTTTTTTATATATATATATATATATATATATATATATATATATATATATATACAGTAACTCATAAAGAACATTTTTGTTTATACTATGACAATTTTTAATAATTTCTTTTCCTTTTACAAAGTTTATGAAGTTCATCATTAAAGTTAATTGAAAACAAAATACAGGTCAAAAATAAGAAAAGAAAGAAATAAATAACTCGAAAAGGGAAAAGTAACAGAAACAAAACGGAAAAATAAAAGAGGCGAACGTTTTTAAAATTGGAGAAACACAATTTAATTGGAAGGAGAAGAGAAAGGGAAAACCGTTTATTTTTATTAGGGAGTTTCAACGAGAAAAATCTATCATTTTAGTATTCAAAGTTAACAGAATTTGATACACACACACAAACACTCAAACAACTCCTAATGGAAAATCATAAACAAACTTTCCGGTAATGTCAAGAGTTAACATACTGAAAGTAAGACTAAAAGTGAATTATTTTGTTTTATTAATATATATATATATATATATATATATATATATATATATTTATATATTTATATATATATATATATATATATATATATATATATTTATATATAAAAGTGTATATATATATATATATATATATATATATATATATATATATATATATATATATATGTGTGTGTGTGTGTGTGTGTTTGAATTAGGAAAACTATACGTGCAGAATCTTTATTATGAATTTTCATCGTTGTCTCTAATACTTATTATAAATAATTCATATAAAGATATATTGAACAAAAAATTGTGCACAATAAAGTTCAGTAAAGACCCTTAAAAAAATCAATAAACACTTTTAACAGGGATGTCAGAGAGGAGGATGAGGGGTTATGAGGTCGCTAACCCTCCCGCAATATATATATATATATATATATATATATATATATATATATATATATATTTATATAAATATATATATATATATATATATATATATATATATATATATATAGTTTAAAATTTGATGTAAATCCGTATGTCAAAAGAGATTTATTTTAAACTGGTTAATGTAAATAAAAACATTTTTTGAGAGTGAATAAAAGCGAGGAAAAAAAACCGTTCCCCTGACAATAAAAACCGATTTCACGTCACCCGCGCAAATCTTCCTTAAGTCGCTCATTCAATTTCCCACAATTTCTTTTTCCTTTTTTTATTAAAGAAGATTTTGAATTAATTATTATTAAGCTCTTGCTTAAAAAAAAAATAAAAGACGAGAGAAAAAAATCGTGTGAAAGAGGAATGGTCGTCGTGGTTATGGTTGCGAACACAATTGAAAACTCAATCTAATGGAAGAGGTATTTTAAATTATATAAATACGACTATATATATATATATATATATATATATATATATATATATATATATATATATATGCACGGTAACGCTTCTTTACGGAGTTACAAGCTATGGGGCCAACCTAAGAGGGTGGGGAATACGGTGTGCGACACAGGATTCCCCATAATCAACACGATTGCATATCTTTTTTCAGAACATTACTTGTATACAGGTTATAATAGGTGTTCAAAGTGCCCCTCCCCCCAAGCCCTGATGCATGCATGTCACCTCCGCAAAACGGACATTGTCACTGACCGACATTCCTCTGCTGTTATGTCTGCACACGGTTGCCTGATTTTTTCCTGAGCTTCCCCGAGCATCATTGACTGGGATGACGTATACGACACCTTTGACTGCGCCCTAGGCAAAGAAGTACAACGGTGTGAGGTCCGGCTAACGTGGAGGCCAAGGAACAGTGCCTCCTCGACCAATCCATCGTAAAGGGTAGTTAGAATTAAGT
>JABUQX010053966.1:27500-30000 GCA_015478945.1 Trachelipus rathkii | reverse complement strand
CTCACCAGTTCACTTGACCCTCTATCTTTACGGCACGATGTTTGGGTGCTTTATCTCTTTTCTATAGAGTACCGCAGCGGCAGGTGCTCGAGGGAGCTTATCACTCGCGTACAACCACCTTTACAAGCCCTCGTAGCACAAGGGTGCTGTGTCAGCACATTTTTGGTGATATTGGTAACTCCAGGCTTGCTCGCTGAGGTACTTCCTTCTTTCTGCCACATCTGTTCTGTGTTTCCTGCTGAACGAATTTAATCTCTCACTTTACCAAAGCCTGCGTCTGTGCTCATCTGCGTAGTTTGTGTTAGTTGATCAATATTTGAGGTGTGCAACATCCCCTCCTTGAATAGGGCTCTGCCCGTGAGTGGAAATTGACAACTATATATATATATATATATATATATATATATATATATATATATATACATGCATATATATATATATATATATATATATATTTTTTTATAGATAATTATAATTCAAACTTCAAAGAGTAAAAATTTTATATTTGCTTCACAATCCGCATTCTCAGATACTTTAAGATCCGCATTTGCATCCTCATCCCGCATCCTCATCCTTTTAAGATCCCGCATCCGCATCCGCAAACATTCAAAAGTTTTGTTCTCCGTTCATCACTAATATATATATATATATATATATATATATATATATATATATATATATATATATATATATATATATATATATATATATATATATATATATATATATATATATATATAGAGAAGAGAGAGAGAGAGAGAGAGAGAGAGAGAGAGAGAGAGAGAGAGAGAGAGAGAGAGAGAGAGAGAGAGAGAGAGAGAATGCCACCGGTTATTTTAGACTTTTTTATTAAATTTTTTTAATGAAAAGAAACAAAAGCACCCAAAAATAACCACTGTTTATTCGTTTATTTTAAAAACTTTTTTTGTTTTCGGAATTTGATGGAACAAAAATGCCATAAGAAAAAACTCACCCAATCATTTCCAAATATGAAATAAAATTTAAAATCTGTTCAGCAGAAAAAAAGTTATTCTCATTTCCCGACTTTGAACCTAAAAAAAAATAAAAATTTGGAATAAAATATTTTGTCATCAGGATAATAATGAATCATACTCCAAAAGACAGATCTGGTCCAACCGTTCTAAATCTACTAAATGAAACGAAAATAAATTTTAGAGAATAAAGAAAAAAAATGTAAAAAAAAAAAAAACTTGCAAAAAAAAAAAAAAAAAAAAAAAATTAAAAACTTTCTGTAAATATATATATATATATATATATATATATATATATATATATATATATATATATATATATATATATATATATATATATATATATATATATATATATATATATATATATATATATATATACTTATATATATATAAATATAAAAAAAAAAATATAAAAACTTTTCTTAAATATATATATATATATATATATTCTATTGCTTTCTTTACTTATTGGATGAAATCAAACTCGAAAATTGTGAGCATTCATACATTAAGTTAATATAATTAAAATCGAGCCGAAATGTCAGTTATTCATTCTTTTTTTTGGCCATTTTCTCCTGATTTCAGTTTCATTAAGTGTGCTGGAAATGATTGGTTCAAGTGAATGCGAAATAAGAGTCACATAAAGAGAGAGAGAGAGAGAGAGAGAGAGAGAGAGAGAGAGAGAGAGAGAGAGAGAGAGAGAGAGAGAGAGAGAGAGAGAGAGAGAGAGAGAGAGAGAGAGAGAGAGAGAATATCTTTAATTACTGTCAGTCGAAAGAAAGAAAAGAACTTTTAGTTTCGTCATTCTTTGGAAAGAAAAACCGGAAAAATGATAATGGCAAATTTGGAATCTTGAGTTTTGACGAGGATTAAACGGGGGCTGAGGGGGAGAGGCGGTTATGTGGATGGGGAGACATTTCGGATTTGGGGGAGGGGTAGGTAGAGGGTGTTCGAAAATTAGAAGCCACGTTTCATAATTCTCGATTTAAATCTTGAAATTTCTTTTCCAATTAATTAGAGTTCATGAATTGTAACCGAGATTATTTAACGGATCGTTTTATTCCAATTTGTTTTACATCTAGATCAATATACACATGTACATACACAGATCTATACATAAATGGGCGTAGCGATTGAAAATCTTTTAATTAGTTTTGGGTAACTGTCAATTTATTTTCATCAACAAAAATATGTAATCAAGGACTGCAATTCTAATTTTCTTACAATTTTGTTTTTTTTTTTTATCTCTGACTCATAGTCAGCTTTTTCTCTTTCTTTTTTCTGATGATTCTTTCTCTGCAGTTCTTTCTTTTCCTACCGCTTCTCTACTTTTTTAATAAAATCTATGGCCTCCTTAGCCTTGAGGCCATATTCTATAAATCGTTGCATCAATATGTCGGTGCTTGCCTTAACTGGTTAATTAGTTTTACTTCAGAATGTTATTTCGGATAGGCAACTCAAGTAGGTGTCATAATTTTGTTACTCAAATGAAAAGGGGGTGGGGG
>JABUQX010053966.1:17500-22500 GCA_015478945.1 Trachelipus rathkii | reverse complement strand
AGGGAATTAATTTCCTAGCAGTGCACTCGACATCGCCAAGGGTAAAGTGATCATCAAAATCAAAAGATCCTAATTAAACCCTAGTCGGGTCCCCTAATATGCAAGGGAAAAAGGTTCAGGACTTCTAGTACTTACACTTATACCTTTCATTCTTGATATATATATATATATATATATTATGTATATATATATATATATATATATATATATCATATATATATATATATATATATATATATATATATATATATATATATATATATATATATATATATATATATATATATATTAAATTTTGAACTTGAGACTATTTATAAAGCATTTTACGAATGAGAAATAAATTGGTGGAAATGGTTATAGAAAGGAAAAGATATTGTTTCGTTTTAAGTTTTGCGCGACCATTAAAATAATTTTACATGAAAACTATTCCAATAAGTTTGATATTTTCATTTAAAAAAAATCAAATTTACGTTATTTGGTCTGATGCGGGGGAAAAAGTTTGTTTTTTTAGGGTCTCTTCTTTGTATTATTCTTTGAAGTTCGGCTTCCTATACAGAGATAGAGAGAGAAAGTCGCTCTCCAATTGACTGCAATGAGATGATCATAATTTGCTAGTGTTGTAGTTCCTTTCGCTCGTTTCTGCGGCATTCCTATTTTTATGGTTCTCACAACAATGTTTTTTGTTGTTGTTTTTTTTTGTTTTTTTTTATTGCAGTCCTTTAAATATAGTTTTTTTCTGCCCTTAGTAGCGCATTGATAATTAATTAATTAATTCAATAGCTCTTTTAACATCTAAAAACTTTCAGCATCTTTTTTTTCTTTCTTTTATTTAAGATTATTTCTCCCCGCCTTATATATAGTAGTCTTTGATCTCCATTTAAAATAATTAAAATTAGTTTTTATTATTATTATTATTATTATTATTATTATTATTATTATTATTATTATTATTATTATTATTATTATTATTATTATTATTATTATTATTAATTATTATATTATTATTATTATTTTATAATATATAATTATATATATATATAAGTTAATATTATATATATATATATATAAATAAAAATTTAATATTATATATATATATATATATTATATATATATATATATATATATATGATACTATCATGGGCGAATCCTTACGAAAATGTATGATTATGCGGGAAAGTTGATAATATATATATATATATATAGTATATATATATATATATAATATTATATTATATATATATAATATATATATATATATATATATATATAATATATATTATATATATATATTATATATATAATATATATATATATATATACAACCTTACCTTTTTTACCTTCTCGCCCCCTGATCACCCTCATCAGAGTGGTCACACCTCACTAAGGTACCCCGCCGCCCCCTCCGACCTCCTTCACAGATCGCTTAAGGCTGTGATTTCCCAGGTTGTTCAGGGGTGAAAGCTATAGGGGCAGACTAGGAGGAAGTGATACACAATTTCCGGGCCCTGGTTGCATTTCATGCAGATATTTTAGGTAGTTTGGTTAATGTTGAATCTATTTTTTTAGTACTGCAAGTTTGGGTGATGATAGCATGTAATTTGGCTAAAGATGACTGGGTGGGTATTGGAAATGAGTTAAATTCGGGTGCTGTTTCTGGTGGGTGATCATTTAGTATATTGTTTGGTTGTCAATTTCTTAGATATTGTTCTATTAGGTGAGTGTGTATTTGTTTGGTGTATGAGGTGTTGTTTTCAGGTGGTTGGATGTTAATTAGGATTTTGGATTGGTAGTTCCGAGTTGGCGATCTGTTGTGATTAGTGCGATAGAGGACTTGTTTGGTGAAGCAGAAATTTTATTGTCCGTTAACCAAATTTATAATTGGTTGATGCATTGTTGGGTTAGTAGGGTTGCTGTGTTTAGATTCTGGTGTGTGGTAGCTGTGGTGATGTCATCAGCGTAAGTTATGTCTGTGCGGTTTATTTGTGGTTGTAGAAGATCTGCTGTGAATAGGTTGAAAAGTGTAGGGGATAGTATTGCTTCTTGGCGTACACCGTTTTTAATGTTCACTGTGCCTGGTTTCTTGTTTTTGATCTTACTTGAGCTGTTCTTCCTGATAGGAAGTTGGATAACCATTTTTTAAAATTAGTGGGGATGTTTGATTTCATTATTTTGTGTATTAGATTGTGTATGGGGACTGAGGCGAAAGCTTTGTTTATGTCGATTTCTATGAGTAGTGTTTTATGTGTGGGTCTGAGATTTAAGCCGTCTATTATTGGTTGTATAATGTTTATGAGAGCTGTATTGAGGTTGAGTTAATTATTGTGTGGATAAGCTATTGGAACTTTTGTTTGGGGTTGTGTGGTTTTACTCCATTCTGTATGAGCTTTTCTAGAAGTTTACACAGTTGATTGTAGTGAAATTGGGCGACAGGAAGTGGGGTTTGTGGGGTCTTTTCCTGGTTTTAACTTTGGGATGATAATTGTCTTTTTCAAGAGTGAAAGAGAATGCCGATTTTAATTTGATGGAATTGTTGTATTTGAGTGTTGTTAAAAATGAGTATAGTACGATATTCCTAAGTGTTATTATATGTGGATGTTTGTAGTAGTTATCAGGGAACCCTCGTTGTCTAGGTGATTGGATGGTCTTATTTATAGAGTGTATTTTAAATTATTCAATAGGGTTATTTCATGTGGCGTGAATAGGTGCTTTATATTTTTTATTTGGACTCGAATATTTCCTATTTTTGTATAAATTTATGGTGTGAGTTTTATGACTTTGTTTGAGCGGTAAATAGAGTTGCGATGTACGTTTGGTATGTAGGTTTTAATTGTTGAGGATTTTTGATTAGACTCGTTTTAGTGAGAAGTTGGTTATAGTTTTTTTGTTTTGTTTTTGTTTTTTTGCGTGTTTTAATGGTTTTTATTAATGTTCCACATTGTGACTTGTTATTTGATGTTTTAGTAGGTTTTGTTAGTAATGGGTTGAAAACATTTTGAAGTTATATATATATATAATATATTAATAATAATATATAAATAAATATAAAAAGTGTGTGAGTTTGTATTAGGTTAGGATTAGTTGTGATTATAAATTAATTGATTATGTGTTTAATAATAAGTGTGACTGTGCTGATTTTATTAATATGATTTCGTTTGTTTGATCAAGTTAGATATTTCAGTGTGTAAAGGTGGGGTTATAATCTTTTGAATTATCTCCGAGAATATATATATAGGTTTAGCTAGCTTTTTCAATCGTTAGTGAAGTTTATTTTTTATATTATTTTTATTGTTTTTTTTTTTATTTTTTATTTTATTTTTTTTTTTTTTAGATATATTTTTTTTTTTTTATATTTATTATTTTTTTTTTTTTTTTTTTTTTTTTTTTTTTATTTATTATTTTTTTTTTATTTTTTTTTTTTTTTTTTTTTTTTTTTTATTTTTTAATTTATTCAATTTTATTTTTAACAAATTTATTTTAATCTAATTAATTATATTTATTATTTATTTAATAATATATATTGTGATCTTTGAATTCTTTTTTTCTATATATCTTATTTTTTTTTTTTCTTTTTTTTTTTTTTATTTTTTTATTTTTTTTTTTTTCTTTTTTTTTATTTTTTTTTTTTTTTATCTTTTTTTTTTTTTTATTTTTCTCTACTCTCATCTCTCGTTATACGATGTCTCGTGAGATTGAGATTGTTAATATAAGAAATTGTCCAGATATACCTATAAAATCTGTGTAGTTTATGTGTGAAAATTTGGTCCACATACTCATTCTATTGTAATTGAGTAAAAGTCATATCCCATGAAATGTTATGACTGTGTGTTTAGTATAGGTAAATTTGGAAAAATAATATTAATTAGATATACTGGTGAGGTGGTCAGAGTTTAGGTCGGTTTCAATGACCATTGAAGTTTTTATGTGAAGATTATGGGAGAGCTAATAAGTATATAGATAATAGGATCTGGGGAGTGTATTCAAGTTGAGTTTAGGAAGTAAATATATTGGTGGATGAATTACTAGAACCTAAAATGTGAAAGTTTTTGTATTTAGCCGAAATTAGATTAATAGATGATCTAGAATATGTGATATATATAATGAATGGATAAATTTCCTCTTTAGAGATACTGCACATTGTTTATATGTTAACATGAATTGGAATATGACGTTAAGTAAATCACACTACTAATTAAATATAAGAGGTATTGGAAAATGGAGAGTAATTAATGTAAGGATTTGGAGAAGTAGTAAGGTATTATGGAGTGCGGATACGTTGTAAGCATGTGAATGTTGGACCATGTTAAAAAGGTTATATTATTATCAGTTCATGGTGGTATATTTTGTATATATTATACGAATCTATATATATATATAGTTGAAAGTAATTAAATTTTGGTGGTATTAATTGTTCAGTTTTAAGTTAAATGTCGTTGTAAGTGTTAGGTGTTTGTATTGTGTATATTAGGTATAGTGAGTTATGTATATGAGGGTTAAATAATGTATGATTTTTTTTTTGTTTTTGTGGTGCTGGCAAATGGAGTCATAAATCTATAAAATTTGGTTCATATTATATATATAATGTATATAAAATATATTATGAATAAATTACAATTAAGTTACTATTAACTTGCATAAATAATCTGCATTATTAAATGAGATCATATCTCATAATATTACGTCAACGAATAACTTACAAACATGAAGTTTAATATGCTTTAAATTCACAAATAATATCTATCATTAATCAGGTATTAATCAACTTATATATTTTATTATTTGTTTTATTTCTATTTATTTATTAAATTATTATAGTATATAATGTATTATTAATAGGCACTCAATTTCAGGTAGATTATTATTTAATAGCATAATGCATTTATATTATTATAACCATTTAATAAGTAAATTTAGCTCTAATTACTTATTAGACTATAATTTTTTTTATTGCAAAATTTATTTATGACATACACGTATTACTACCCTAATACTTATTATTTAAA
>JABUQX010053966.1:10000-12500 GCA_015478945.1 Trachelipus rathkii | reverse complement strand
TCGCATAAAAATTACTTATTCTTCATTTTATATTTTCATAATAATTACGAGTATATATATATATATATATATAATAATATATTAGTATATATATATATATATTAATATTATATATATATAATTTATATATATATATATAATATATATATATAATATATAATATATATATATATATTATATAACTATTTTTTTTAACGTGCTTTATCCCCTTGCAGAGGGTTAACCGGGGACCACAGGGAAAATCGAGTATAATATATAATTAATATATATAATATATATATCATATATATTATTATATATATTATAATTATATATATATATATATAGATATATATAAGTTATATATTATATTATATATATATAAGTATATAGATATATATATATATATATTATATAATATATATATATATATATATATATTATATATATATATATATATATATATAGTATATAGGATATATAATATATAATATTATATATATATATAAAAATATATATTATATAATTATATATATAATATATATATATATATATATATATATATATATATAATATATATATATATATATATATATTATACTAATATATATATATATATATATATATATATATATATATATATATATATATATATATATATATATATATATATATATAATATATTTGTATTCTCGGGCGACTTCGGCAGATAATATTCGGCATTCGCCGAATACCGAATTTTTTTAGTGTGATTTTTTTCGGGGGTTTTAACCCTTAGGGGTTTCGGAGTTCACCAACGCGTTTTCGCTTAACCGCAAGGCCCTGCCGAACCGCGCCGAACCGCGCAGCACCGCACCGCACCGCACTGCACCACGCTGGATAGTTTTTTTTTTCGCTGTTTCGCATCCTCGTTTTTCTATAACTCATCTACCTTCACGGCCCTTTTTAATCCGAAATATTTCAGTTTATTTCACGTAGGATCATGAATGTATTTTTCATATCAACGAATGCATCCATAGACACATACACTCACCCTTATACACACACACACACACCATCACCATCCCAGTCCATCCCTCCTACCCCGTTCCGTTATCCGTGACTCTCCATCCCGTTCCATTCACCGTATCTCTATACCCGTTCCATTCGCCGTGACTGCTTTATCTGTCGTGCTCTCCAAGGAGGGTTTTCCGTCCAATCCCCTATACCATAATTTCATTGATCTATAACTTTAGGCAGTATTGACTTTTTCAAAATTCGCCTTTCACTATTATATATTGCTATGTTTTTTATACACCGTATCATATATATATATATATATATATATATATATATATAGTAAGATATATACTATATATATAATATATCTATATATATTATGTTTATACACATATATATATATATATATATATATATATATTATATAGTATACATATATATACTATATATTATATATATATATAATAATATATATATATATATATATAATATTAGGTGATCTTGTTCTCTATCTATATATGCTATGTTTTATACACACCGTATTATAATATATATATATAGTATTATTATATATATAATATATATATATATATATATATATATATATATATATATATATATATACTACGTATATAGTATATATATATATGGTATATATGTGCTCTTCTGGAAGGTTTCACAGGTATCCCGAAACCCCTGGGTCCTCTTTGAGGACAGGCCGCCTCCGAATCCTGTCGGGCAAACTGCTGTAGGTGTCACACGAGTCGTCGGCGACCGGCCAGAGCGTCAGGTCCACCTATTCTCTCTCTCCCTTATTATACTCTCTCTCTCGATATAAAATACCATGTCACTCGCGTGTCCTCTCGCACTATTGTATATGCATCGAATGTGCGTGTTTGCGTGAATGCGATATCAATCTTCTATCTTCTGATGCGCTCTTCCAGTGTCTGCCTCCCCAGCGACAATAACATTAAAGTGCGGATTTTATAAAAGTGACCTCTCCTGTCACTGGTTGACCGAACCTGGAACTCGACCCACTGACCACTTAGGTAGTGTATTGACTTAAACAGATTCGTGCATAGCAATCACAAGGCTGATGAATAACACTGACATCTTAACTCTCTCTCTCGTCCCTACATATAAAAGGATTTTATGCATAGAAAAAAAAATTTTGGAATTAGCTATATCCAAACTTTCCCAAATTAAATTTGGAAATTTTATAGCAATATAAATATATATATAGTATATATTATATATATACTATATATATATAATATATATATATATATATATATACGTATATATATAATATATAATTAATATATATATATATATATATATAATATATATATATATATATATATTACAACGAGAGAGAGAGAGTAAAACCGCTATCATCCATACCACAGCCACACCATACATATACAAAACCTATCATAACCTATACAACATACAAACAAACACGGACACACACACATACACACACACGCACACACACACATACACACACATTTACACACAA
>JABUQX010053966.1:0-5000 GCA_015478945.1 Trachelipus rathkii | reverse complement strand
TATAGAGTTGGCTATCTCCCCTTTTAGAATACCTTGTTCTAAGTACACATCAATAGTAGACATTGAGCTTTATAAATGATATAAAGGTGATTCCGCCACAGCACCGAAACGAACCGTCTCATTTAAAATTGCCTCAGGTTAGTAAATGCACTTACTCAGCCAAAGTAATGGATGGAAATTAAATGTATTTGTATCATTTAAATTGGCGTGTAACGCAGATCATAAAGTAACTAGTTCAAAATCGACGTAGGTCGTTTTTTTAGTTTGGAATAACGTCATGACGCAAGTATCTAAGCAAAATGGTGAGAGACTTGTGTAATATCCCTCTCTTTATTGAAAACGTCTCCCAATAGCAGAAGACATCTTTGCTTTTTACAGAATTTAATATTTAATAGATTCAACATTCCTGAGTATCATAAAAGCTTGACGACCAGGAGTTGCATTTTGTATTTCAGCGTCAAGAGTTATTTCACTTAAATCCACTATATATAATTCACGTTTAAAATTTATAGGACTCAATAGCTGTGTATTAAAGTCTAATATTTAATTATCGGGATGTAAATCCGTCTTATTTTATGCTGCATTTAATAAACTTGTCAGAATTCAATAATTCAAGGGTTTTAGTTACACCAGAGAATAAGATCTGTCTTTTAATTATGTTATGATATAGAATAGTTTATATTATCATTTATTGGTGGAAGAGAGAAAGAAAGGTTTAAACCAAACTCTAATACTGTAATATTCCAATGTATTTAAAAGGATATTTAAGATTATATAAAATAAGTAAAGTACAAATTGTTAAAATAAGTTATGAGGATTGCCAAATCAACAACAATACAATAACTAAATTCAGGCGAGAAAAAAGAAATAAAATAAATTAGAAAATAAATATTATCCCTACGAAATGGTGAAATCCATATATTCTTAAAAATCTATTTATGATATATTATTTACAATAGCTAAACAGCTTCATAAGAATTCCATATCAGATTACGTGAGAGTGGAAATACGAAAGTAGTTTCTTCAAAAATTGTCCATGTAAAGGAAGTTAATTTTGTATAGTATTATAGGAAATAGGAGGACTAGAATTTATAAACGATTATAATTAGACTGTTGAATTATATGAGATAATAGTTTTTCTTTCAGGTATCACGATCCAAGACATGATATTTATCAGGATTAGAATAAAGGATCTCAGAATCTGGACTTAAATCCCAGATACGAGAATCAGATACAAAGTCCCAGATATGATATACCAAATAGGAATCCCAGATATGAATCACAGATACGAAAATTCATAGATGACTCCCAGGTATTAGAAGCCTGTTAAAAGTAAGTAACAGTGTGTTATTTAAAAAGGCTTTACCTACTTCTTATTATATTATGTTAATTATTTTAAATTCAAATTTGTTACATTTTAAATTGTATAGTATGATTTGAGTCTAAGTCCCCCTTTTTTCTCTTAAAGAGGGTCTTTAACTTCTTTACACAAGATAGGGTTTTCTTGAGTGTTCTTTATAATTTAGTAGACTGTTATCAAGTATTAAGTTATTTATATTTACCATTCATTATTATTAATCTCAATATTAATTTATATAGAATTAAATTCATATTAAATTAACATTAATTATGCATCAATTATAAGGTAATGACCTTAGATGAAGCTGCAATCCTCATATAAGGTTGTTCCAGAAAAGCTTTTTGTATAATTACAACAGAAAGTGATAGTTCAACAATAATTATCATTATTCTAATTACTTTCTGTGACTTAAAATGCATCAACATGATATTACAATTATATACGAGAAATTCAATCAAGATAAGAAATGCTTATAAGACAATTAAACAAATATATGATCTTTTTTCTAATAATTGAAGCCATATACTTAAAACTAAACACCACATGGTGAGATTATAAACCACATGGTGCATTATCCATTACTGAGAATTGGTTTCTGCCTCATTTTTAATCTTATACGTGTATTACATATATAAAACATGAATAATATCACCTGTTTATCTATTTAGTATATATAAATATATATCTTCTTTTCATACATATACATAACATACATATTTTATTTTATATATATAAATTAAACATTATATAACATGAAATATTTTTTATTAAATATATTTAAACAATTTCTATATATATATAATACTTAGAAAAACGAAATTACAATATATACAATTTATATATCCATAAACTCCCATGATAAAGATGAAAAATAATATTTATTTTATATGTATTTAATTCAAAATTAGGAACATCCTAACATCCTCATTTTTCAAAGAGGATGCGGATGTGTCCGTATTAAGTGGAGGATGCGTAGATAGTCAATTTGGGTTGCGGATTGACGATGTATCATGTCCAATCACTAATATAATATATTATATATATTATATTATATATATTATATATAATAATATATTATATTATTATATATTTTATATATATAATGTATTAAGTATAGACCAGGATAATGGCTGTCCAAGGTATTGGCATCTCTCCGGACAATTAAAAATGGGCCATCTTTCCAGACTGATAATAATTGGGCCATCTCTCCTGACATATAAAAATTGGCCTTCATTATAACGACTATTTAATACTAGCAAAACTTTCAGCCTTGATGGCTCGCGAGACTCTTCATATGAACTACGAATTAGAGGAAACTAACCTCTTGGCAATTTTTAGTTAACCTCTCCTTGGTAATGAATTTAAGCATTTCCTCTACCTTATTCTTTTCTGGTGGCGAGGCATCAGGCAACAAACTCTTCTATCGGCGGTTCCATAAATGTCTTCAGGACACCATTGCCTATATTCACGAGAGTGCACACTTGTATTGATGTTGTTTGTGTGAAAGGTTAGTCGGGATATGTTTATCTTTGTAAAAATATGGATGGGGGGTTTTGAATATGGTGTAAAGAATCCTATATAACCTCTCAATATTTATAAATAATTTTCAAAAGACACACCAAGGGATAGCAAAAAAAATAAGAATATATATTTATTAAAGAAGATAACTCAAGGTATGATAAATATAGAAATAAAGGTAATGAATAAGTTCCAGTCTTATTTTCGGTCTTACAGAGCCGGAAATAAGAAGGAAAAATAATTATGTATTTAATATAGTACAAATTTATGGATACAGAAATCCTTTTAAGTAGTGAGGTGAAGAATCTCCTCGATATAGAAAAATGCGGGGAATTACGGAATTTCGGATTACGGCGGAATTTAAAAAATGGCGGAACTGCAGATATGCGGAATCTGCGGAATTTGCGAAATGGCGGAATCGGCTCAGGTGTAATTACGTAAGTAAGTGGTAATTATACATGTGATATTCAACATTATAATCTTCTTAGCTGCCTACTAGTTTTGGTAAGTTATCTTTACAATTTATTCAAGAATAACAACAACGTAAAACTTAACTTAAGTTGTTGTTATTGTTGAAAGCTATGCTTCATTTATGGCATGTTGGCTGTTATGGTTTGCATGGTACGGTGGTCATTTGTTGGTATCAGGTCAAGAGGGACTTAATTGACTTCCAGAAAGAAATTGAGACCAAAACAAGGGAATATTGAAGAAAAATAAGACCAAAAAAAAAATCCAAAAACAAAAATATGTCCAGAGACAAAAACCTGTAATGGAAAAAGTGAATTAGATTCCATTACTGTATATTAAAAGTAAGTTAAATTTAATATTTAAATAGTTTAAGGGACTTTGCTTTAAGAGCTTATTATTTAATAGGATAAGAAGATTTTACTTAGGGGATAAAATGCTTTACAATTTAGAAAGAAGGGGTTTTTAAGAATGAGAGATGCTGCATTTAAAGGAAGGAAGGGAATGTAATTATAGATTCCATGCAACCATACTTTAAATATAACGAAGCTTACCCCTATCTGATAAGTAACCTTTTTTGAGTTGGATTTATGACGGTAGATCCTTCAATTGGTCGACAAATTATGCAGGTATTTGCAGGTTGAGAACTTGCGGATGAGTGAGTTCCATTGCCTGCATTTAAAACACAAGTTTTGCATTTCAATTTAATTTATATCTCATTACGCCACTTGATCTTCTTATCTCAAATTATGAGCATCTTAATTATGTAGTAAAAAATAATAGTTAAAAATGATAATGAAAACAAAACTTACTAACCATTGAATTTCAAATCAAAATGTAATGATTAAGGTTTCCAATATTAGAAAATACATGGTGGAAAACTTATGGGTTTACTTGAAGATAAATGAATGTTTATATTAGAACAACAGTGCTAATTCATTTGTAATTGAACGATAAGATTTTTTGAATAACTTTCACTTAGAAAAAAATGGAAGAATTCTGATAATTATCTGGGAGGATATTAAGTTATTAGGCATTAAATTAGGAACATAAATCAAAACGATAGGAACTAAAATAAACCAAAATTAATACTTCACCGTCGCCAAATTTAATACCTTTGTGAATTACTATATTTTAAATTATTGAATTACCATATTTATCACCTTACTTGAGTTACCTTAGAAAGCTGTCTATTAGGATGAATGGAAACCTCTTATGACATGCTTTCCTCTCCCAATTAACTTGGGCCCTATCTAAACTTGCTATGTTTAGGTTTTTCACCGGTTTATGATTGAAATAAGTTGAGGAGTGGATCTGCATAGTTTGCAGGTTATACAAGATTAAGCTAACCAACTGATAGCAAAGAACAACATAAATTTTTACAAAGATATGTATACAAAAGAATTCTTATTTTTACAGGACAGAAATTAAATAGCGTTACCATTTACAAATACAATATTAAATTTAAGTTTCTCACATAAGAAATAAATAGACTTAACTACTAATCAAATTAAAGCGATTCAGTCAAGTTTTATTAACAAAAATTAATGGTACAACAAAATATATAATATATAGAATTATATTTAAAGAAAGTATGACGAATTAAGACGTTTTATGGTTGATCTTTCTCTTTGACTATATCTATATAACTCAATCT
>JABUQX010053965.1:55000-57500 GCA_015478945.1 Trachelipus rathkii | reverse complement strand
GTGTGGGAGGAGGAGATTAATCTTAGTAACCTTTATAGTTAAGAGTAAGGGGAAAATGTAACTGTAAGTATATCATAGAATTCGTTTATGAGTGTTGAGGGAAGATTATATGTTGATATTTGGTCGAAACGGAGTGCGCCGAAATGAGTGAAGAAAATAATTTGGGGAAAGATAAGACGGTAGACGTTTAGGAAGTGGTGTAAGAGGATGTGTGGATCAAATCTGTACATTGAAACAAATGATGGGATAAATGAGGAGGAGAAGAATAAATTGTATTTAGGATTTATGGATTTGCAAACTGGCGTAATAGGATTAATAGGAATCTATGGCAAGGTGTTTAGTGATATGGTGTTGTTGTAAGCTTCTGGAAATAGAATTCCAAAAGTATGGTATGACATTAGTGAAGCGTGTGTAAGAATAAACAGAGTCGAAAGTGATTATTTAATATTAATTAGCAGAGTGAGACAGGAATTGTGGTTTTATGTTTCCTTGGCAATCAATCTGTATATGATTGAGGTTATGAAAGAATATTAGAGGGTAGGGTGACAAGGGATTTAGAGTTAGAATGATGGAGAATGGATGAGAGTGGAGGATTTCCTACCTTATTATATGAGGATGATTGGTTCTTGGTGGCGAATCTGAAGAGGAGTTTGAGAGGACTAGTTAGAGAGATTTGGTAGGTGTGTAAAAGAAAGGGTTTGAAGTAAACGAGATTAAGAGTAAGGTATGGTTGATGAGTTGAGGACAGACCTCAGGTGTGAGTTATGTTAAAGATGGGAGCAGCTGGAAAAGTGTCCTGCGAATTTAAATATTTAGACTATATGTTGAATGAAAAGGGAGCGGAGTATGCAGAGTGTAGTAGGAAAATTGTGAAAGGCACTAAGGTGGCTGGTGCAGTTTTAAATCGTGTGGATGTAAAAGGACTAAGTGTTTAGTGCGCTAGGGATTTACATGAGGGTATGTTGTTAACCGTGTTAAATGTGTATGTTAGGGACTATGGTCTCGGTATAAGAGGTATAGATGCTAAAGTTTACAATGTGTTCGGTGGACAATTTGAGTTGGCAGTTTTAGAGTTGTGAAAGAGGAATATGAGATAAAATGAGGAATGACGTATTAGAGGGTTGTTTGGTGTGGAGATTTGGGTAAATGAGAGATAAAGGAAAGTACGTTGAGATGGTTTGGTGCATGTGGAAAGAATGGATGACAGACGGTCGGTTTTAAACGGATGATATAGTGGTAAGTGTTTTGGAATCGACGGATGGGAGACAGAGAAAAGGGGGAATGAGTCAGGAGAAAGAAATGCCTGGAAGAGAGAAATGTGAGTTTTGGCAGAAGGCGAAAGAAAGGTGCATAACAGGACGTGAATGGTGGGTTTTGTAAGGAGAATGGTTGTAGCCCATCCTGGGCCAAGGGATATGAACCCACAATTGACTAGAGGTCATAGTTGAGGGTCAAATCTGCCCTGGTCCCGTGAAGCTCATAGGGTGGATTTATTTGACTTTGCGACCAGTTCTCACTAATCTCTAACTTGCTTCATATTCTTCTACTTATTTTTATTGTTTCCGGTTATATGTTACGCACCTTGCCTCCAGTCTTTGGGAGATAAGATGGGTGGTGATGGATGATGATGGATCGATGATGATGATGATGAATGATGATGAATGTATTGAACTATAATGATATGATGATGATCCGATGATGATCAGATGATGGATGATGATTGATGAATGATGCATGATGATAGCATATGATTGATGATGATGATGATGATGATGATGATGATGATGATGATGATAGATGATTGATGATGATTGATGATGATGATGATGATTTGATTATAATGAATTTGATTGAATGATGATGATGATGATGATGGATGATGATGATGATGATGATGAATGATTGATGATGAATGTGATGATAAGTATGACGATGACGATGATAATGACGATGACGATGATCGATGTTCAATGAATGATGAAACCTTGATATAATGATGATGTATCATGATTGATGAATGATGATTGATGATGATGGATATTAAACTGGAAATGTTTACATCTAAATATATATAATATAATATATAGTATACATATGATATATATATATATATATATATATATATATAATACTATATAATATATTATATATATAATATATATATATATATATATATATAGTATATATATATATATATATGGTCTGCAAGTTTTCATAAAGTACTGATGTACTTGTACTTGTACTTGATACCCCCAACACTGACTTATGATACTTGTTACAAATTCTAGAGTATTAGTACTTGTACTGTACTTGAACAATTCTAGAGTACTTGTACTGTGTACTTGTACTTGAAAAAATGTACTTAACCCAACTGATATATATATATATATAATATATACAATCCTAAATATTATATATATATATATATATATATATATATATATATATATATATATACTGTACAAGGTGTCCGAAAATTATCTGAACAATTTTCTCATAA
>JABUQX010053965.1:40000-50000 GCA_015478945.1 Trachelipus rathkii | reverse complement strand
TTATTATATTATTATTATTATTATTCATTATTTTATTTAATTATTATTATTATTATTATTATAATTGATTGCTGATAAATTGTGAATCTTAAAGCTTTATTAATCTATCCTCTAATGAATGCCCTTCTTCATTAGTATTGATTTATTATATATTATATTATTCTTATTATTATCTTATAATTATTATTATTTTATATTATTATTATTATATGTAATTATTATGTATTATTATTATTATATTGTTATTATATTATGATTATTACTATGATTATTATGATAATTCATATAATTATATGTATAATTATAATTATAATTACTTATTATTATTGATTATTATAATTATTATTTATTTATTATTATGTATTTATATATGTATTTATATTAATATTATATTATATTATATTATATTTATTATTATTATAATTATTAATAATAATAATAATAATAATATAATAATAATAATAATAATAATAATAATATAATAAAATAAATAATAATAATAATAATAATAATAATAATAAAAAATAATAATATAATAATTAATAATACTGAGCCTGATATTTTACACAAATTTTCCTCCATCAATTTTAAATTCGGAAATAAAATTATTATTATTACTTTAGATTATTATTATTTATTAATTATTTTATTCATTTTATTATTAATTATATTATATTATTATTTATTATTATATTATTATTATATTATTTTATATTATTATTTAAATATATATATTATAATTTTTATTATTAATATTATCATTTATTATTATTTTTCTTATATTATCTATTATTATTATTATTATTATTATTTTTATTATATTATTGATTACTCTCACTCTTATTATTATTATCTCATCTATTATCTATTTAATTTATTAAGTTTAGCTCTTGTTGAAACAAAGTGTTACGCATTAATTACGAATATTATCGATAAAGCTTTATCTATAAAGCTCTTGTTGACAATTTCACAAAGGGCGAGCTCTGTCCTTCAATAAAATATCAATAGTCTTCTATTAGCAAATTCTTCGTATGTACAAAAAAAAGCAAAATTTCAGATTAAGAGATAAGGATAACTTCTTTATTCACTCAACTATCATGACTTGTTAATCCATATTTTTCTGTCGTTAATGTTGTTGTTATTCGATCATGGAAATAAACATAGCAAATAATTAGTATTGGCTAATAACACACTCCATACACTATACACTGAATGATTAACACTCTAAAACTATTTGCGTTTTTATTTGCTACTCACACTGATCCTCACGAGTGACGAATGCTTATTGTACTACAGTAGTTTATCATCTATTCTTATATGTCGCTATCTCTCTCTCTCACCATGCTAGTAATATGGGAGCACCTTAATGTGTCATCTCCACCACCTCACACGAGTGGAATGGAACGATAAAGTGGAACATGCTCACTGGAGAGTGTTGTGGCCGTCTATTGTGTGCACTGAGGAGAGTGTGGAGTGATCAATTATAAGCAGGCATCCTCTTTTCCACTCCTCTTTATAAATATATAGTCGGCAATACTCATAATGAGTGGTGTATCTCTCGCTCATAATAAATTCCGCATATAATATATGAGTATACATTGTAATCAGCTCTGCGCGCGCTTCACACGTTAATGCTCTCTCTGGACGACCGATGACTCACACGTGTTGCTCTCGAGTCTCCTTTTTTGTTTCGTGGAGAGCTTATATAATAAGCAATAAGTGGATGGAAGATCCAATGAGTGTGCACCAAGTAATATACGAACTGGCGTATGGTCATATAGTGGTGAGAGTGCAATTCCTACGCTACTCATACTGATATATTACTATCTACCTAATATAATAGTTTCTCCAGAAAGAGTATAATAAATAAGTTAATGCATAACGTTATGGGCATATCTGACAACTGATGACACTGTTCTGCGAACTTTAGTGAGAGTGGATAGCCACTTCAGATCATATATCACTCATACAAACGAATTATCGCACGACACTCTCATCTAGTTCTCCATTTCAATATCTCTCACGACCACCTACGACGCGCGCGTATATCAGTTTATCATTTGACTCTGTGATGATAGACATTATATATATCACAGAGCTTCCTATCCTCTTTTCACTCGGCACACACAATATATGAGCGTAGTGGGTGATATATACGCAAACTAAAGCTATTTGTATAGCTGCCTCCTCATCTCTCACACTCTTACGATGCCTATATAAGACCATTGATAACTCAGTGTCCTCAGTTTCTGATATATAATAACGCTATTCTCTACACGTTTTTTCAACATAATTGATTCATTTTTTCCCTTTTTTTTATTTTTGAAATTTTTTTTCTTCTTTTATCTTTCTTTTTCCTTTTCTTTCATTTTTTGTCTATCATCTCTTATCCACCTCGAATCGAGCTCTTCTATACACTGTACTACAGTGCGCTCAATCTCATTTTTATTAATTTAACCTGTATAGAGTAACATCTATGTCCGTGCAAACCTACCTCGAGCGAGTGGAGCGTCAAGTACTTAGGCTAATCTGAGTGAGTGGGTGTACACGTGAGTGCACCTCACTTGACGTGATAAAAATTTCTTAATATTATGAGATCGAAGACGATACACACACTCTCGTTCATATACTTGGAGCCTCCGAATACTAGTGCAAACACTTATTATCATTAGGTGTCGTTTTGTCTCACCAAGTGATGCTATAGAGAGCTTTCCGATGTGACTATGAGTGCTACTAATTCTAGATCGTATTATCTCATAATAAGCTTTAATGAGATAGTGTCCTGTGAGAGAGTGATCCACACTATATATACTCTTTTCTCGTCATCTAATGCCCGTCTCTGCATATTATTTAACAGAACTTAACAGACATTAAGGGCCTTGATATATATATATATCTATATATAATATATATATATATATATATATATATATATATATATATATATATATAAATATATATATATATATATATATATATATATATAATATATTATATATATATCAGTTTATATATATTAAATAAATATACTTTATTATTATATATAATTATATATAATAGTATATATATATATTATATATATATATATTATATAAATATATATATTATATATAGTATATAATATATATATATATTTATATATATATATTATATATATATATATATATATATATATAATATATAATATATATAATATTATATATATATATATATATATTATATATATATATATATATAATATATATATAATATTTATTATATATATAATATATATATATATAATATATACTATATAAGTAACCTTTACGATCTACTGGAAAAAAAATTTGTCTTGTTGCCTTTAAATAACTATAAAAGTCGGCTGTATTTACATCAATTGTTTTGCCCCCTATTAAAGTTATAAAGTCTCGCACACAAACACAAGCAATTATGTGATATTACTGTCTCATCCTTTCCATAGTGTATGTAAGTTCAAGTTAAAGCTCTTGCAACGAATTTGGGGACTCTAATTAATATGAAAACGTGAAATGACAAAGAGCTAAGAGTTTGGGGGTTTTCTGTACACTTCAGATACTAACCCTTACCACTCCAGTTGGCTTTCTCTTTATAAGAAGAAGTCGTTCGCCCTTGCATGGAGAATTCATATTGACCTATCTCTGCATATCTGTCCATATATACAAAATATTACCTGGTTCCAATGAGTGATAACTAACAATTTTTCAATAATAACTTTATGAAGCAAAGAGATTTTCGTAATGGTAAATCCCCTATCTGATGCACGTTAAATGAAGCTAGTAGTCAACTTTATTTTGATCGGTCTGACTGGGTAGCGCCCTTGAGCTTCCGTTCACGATATTCTACTCCAAGCTTATAAACTATATAATAATATGGTATCGATGACTGCTCTTCATTGTGACCTACATTATGAGTGACAAGCTTCTCCGTAGCTGATAACATCGCCCAAAAACAAAAGGATTTAGTGAGCAGCTTTGATCTTAATCGTGTCTAGACTCTTGCGAAGGAAACGCAATTTATCACCTGACTGGAAGGAATAGCTTTCATTAGCTATAATATCGACAATAAAAAATAATCGATATAAAAATCACTCATAACCCATGGTTCGATCTGCTTGTTTTCTGGCCAGTTTCAGGCTAGAGACCGCGCGTATCGGGAGTGGAAAAAATTTCTCGTGTCTCCTATCACGTCCGCTAAATTTTCACTCAGCTATTGACAACCATTTCAAATGATGCTTGTATGAACTGACGCTATTTGGTCCATTGACGAAGTTTTCATCTATAACACGTACTTATACGAGGTTGACAGACTAAGCCTCCTTGGTATCTCTCATACTTAACTAGAGCAGAGAAACGTATATACGTAGGCCATATATCATTGAGACCTCAAAGAAAGAAAAGAGCATCAAAGCATAGCTCCAATTTATATACTATAGGTGAAAAGTGCAAAGTCTTTATTCCCACTACTGAATGTCGATCTGATGGCGCTTCTCATGCAGTTGCTATAGAGAGAACATATACTCTCGCGAAACAGTATAAATAGAAGAGACTCTCAATCTTTCTCCACAAAGCTTTACACAGCTTTTCCCACCTTAAATCATCGCATACCTTGTGTCACGAATCTAGCTACAACTCCACTCCTTTTCCCTTCTCCTTCTCCTCTTAGGTATGTCAATACATGACACATATCTAACCTGTACTACATATGAACACAAGAGCTAACACAGAGCTCACTGAACAAGAACAATCATACAACAACAGTTGATACGTATCAGGTGAGCAACCTTGCGATACGAGCACCGAAGAATATAGACAACCATATACCCTCCAACAAGAGCCGAAACAACAAAAACAAACGGGAAGTGGCATATAGTTACACTTATTCCAGATCTCTGAGATAAACCACCACGACCAACCCATTCAACAACTTCGTTACCTAAACAGCTATATACCTTCTTCTCATGTTTCACAATCATTAATAGAACAACACAACACATCCAACTTAACACCTAAAAACCCCCACAGAGCCCCTATCTCAGTAATTCACGTATAATATCTACTTAAGTGTACATCTTTCTTCTTATTTAGTTCTCTCTCTAATTTAAATTCCTATTATAATAACAAAGAAAAAAGTGATAAAATATGAAAATCATATAATACAAATACATAATATCCATCATTCTTGTCGTTCTTATTCGTTTATTATCATCATCTGTGCTTCAGATGTCGCGTCTCTGCCGAATTTAATGCTCACTTCACTTATAATGAGAGCCTGATCGGTACTGTACTCAACAAATATGCGTTTTACTATACTCCGAAGAATCCCTCTATTTAATGTTTGTATCATATGACGGGGATAGCTGTGATACTAGATTAACTCTTCTTTTGATGAAGGTGGCAACATAACACCTTAAACTCACTCCATGCTATCAATATGTACGAAGGAGCTCATCTTATAGTACACCTAAAGTGCAAAGGATACTATTGATGTACAACTTATAAAATAAAATACAAATAAAAAATAAATGTTACCACCTTACCACCTTATAACCACATTATGAAGTAACATATTCTTTTCATTAGCCTTTTAATGTGGGTGGAAACCTTTGTATGTCTAAGATAATTTTATTATATTTTATTTTATTATATATAATAATTGTTAAAAATTATCTATTAGATTAATATTAATATCTAGATTAGATTAGATTTAAATATATATTATGTATTAATTATATATATATATATATTATATTATATATATATATATACTTAATCTATATTGTATGCAGATATATTCGGCTAATAATTTATAATATAATATATATTAATATAATAACTGTTTAATATAATCTTTAATTATATTATTAATATGAGCATATATAAAGATATATATAAATAAAGTACGTATTACACATATATTATAATCAAAACTTAATAATATAAATTATGTACCAAGATATAATAATATTATGATAAATAATATTAAAATATATTAATATTAATCTATATTTTTATTTTTTTTAAAATTAGTAATAAAGAATATATATATTATTTTTTTTTATATATAATATAACAATATTGAGAAGAACTCCTAATATATAATATATAAGCATTTCATAATATTATATATTAGTAGTGACATGATTTACTATTGCAACAGCCTGCGTAGTGTGGACAACTGGTAGCGTAGAGAGAAGGCTTGCGACCGCTGAACTCTCATGTCATAGTAGGTAAAATAGTCATGGTTTATAAATAAAGTAAGCTGCGTCTTGTCACTCTCTTCATCTCGTTCATCCACTGGAGATCGGAGGACAAGGAATTGAAACAGATCGCAGAAATCTAGTCTGAGAAACTGATTGAGATCACAATGACTAGAAGCTGCTAATCCCACTAAGATGATAAAGTGTTAAACTCAAGTACTAGTATTAGAAACAATTTTGCTGAGAGGCATGATCTAGAAGTTCAGAAGTTTAGGAGTTTAGAAGTTTAGAAGTTTGGAAGCTTATAGCTTAGATGCTTAGAAGCTTAGAAGTTTAGGAGCTTATAAGTTTAGAAGTTTAGAAGTTTAGAAGTTTAGAAGTTTAGGAGCTTACAACTTTGGAAGTCTAGAAGTTTAGAAGTTTAGAAGTTTATGAGCTTAGACGTTTAGAAGTTTAAAAGTTTAGGAGCTTAAAAGTATGGAAGCTTAAAAGTTTGGAAGTTTAGAAACTTAGAAGTTTAGAAGTTTAAAAGTTTAGAAGTTGAAAAGTTTAGAAATTTAGAAATTTAGAAATTTAGAAGTTTAAAAGTTTAGAATCTTAAAAGCTTAGAAGTTTAAAAATTTTAAAGTTTAGAAGTTTAGAAGCTTAGAAGTTTAGAAATTTATAGGTTTAAAATTTAGAAGTTTAGAAGTTTAGATGTTTAGAAGTTTAGAAGTTTAGAAGTTTAGAAGTTTAGAAGTTTAGAAGTTTAGAAGTTTAAAAGTTTATAAGTTTATAAGTTTATAAGTTTAGAATCTTAGAAGCTTAGAAGTTTATAAGTTTATAAGATTATAAGTTTATAAGTTTATAAGTTTATAAGTTTATAAGTTTATAAGTTTATAAGTTTATGAGATTAGAAGTTTAGAAGTTTAGAAGTTTAGAAGTTTAGAAGCTTAGAAGCTTAGAGGTTACAATTTATAAGTTTATAAGTTTAGAAATTTAGAAGCCAGATGGAAGACGAAACTATCCCCACTGACATAGGGAAAGCCTTCCTGGCTGTAGATGAAGAAGGTTAAAGACACCTCATCTGTCGGCTTTAGTAATTATGCAAAAATTTGAATTCCATAATTTATTTATTATCTTTCTCATTTGATTGAAGAAATATTTAAATGGTTATTTCTAATTCATTTAAAGAAAAAAGTTCCTAATTTTGACACTAGTGAAACCCCTTGAGGGCAACACCCTATTCAAAGATGGAAATTAAACATTGAAGCGTTATTCAAATGTTTTTTGTAGTTATTTTTCATTCTCAAAAGGTAAAGTGTTTTATTAGAATGTAATTCAGGATAACATTTATAAGAGTGCATTTAAATGGAATGAATAGAAAAAAACTAGACATTTCGAATGATGTAAACATTTCTTTATCTATCTATCTATCTATCTATCTATCTATCTATCTATCTATCTATCTATCTATCTATCTATCTATCTATCTATCTATCTATCTATCTATCTATCTATATCTCTCTCTCTCTCTCTCTCTAAAAAAAAAAGTAATTTCTCTCTCTATATATATCTCTTTTTCTATCTTTTTATATATATATATATATATATATATATATATATATATATATATATATATATATATATATATATATATATATATATATATATATATATATATATATATATATATATATATATATATATATACGAGTATATAAGAGATGACCAAAGTGTCTTAAAAAAAGAAAAAAAATCAAACCACAGAACCCACATTAAGATCTTAAAAAAAGATACATGAAATAACTTGCATCAAATCAAAGATTTATAATTCTTCAAACTTTTGTTATTATTATTATTATTATTATTATTATTATTATTATTATTATTATTATTATTATTATTATTATTATTATTATTATTATTATTATTATTATTATTATTATTATTATTATTATTATTATTATTATTATTATTATTATTAGCATTATTATTATTAGCATTATTATTATTATCATTATTATTATTAGCATTATTATTATTATTATTATTATTATTATTATTATTATTATTATTATTATTATTATTATTATTATTATTATTATTATTATTATTATTATTATTATTATTATTATTATTATTATTATTATTATTATTATTATTATTATTATCATAATCATCATCATCATCATCAACCACCTATTTACATATAATTATTATTAAATATATATATATATATATATATATATATATATATATATATATATATATATTTATCATTATTATTATAATTATTATTATCATTATTATCATTATTATTGTTATTATTATTATTATTATTATCATTATTATTATTATTATTATTATTATTATTATTATTATTATTATTATTATTATTATTATTATTATTATTATTATTATTATTATTATTATTATTATTATTATTATGCCCCAGATTTTCAGATCAGTGAGTTGGTGAATTAAGTGATTAACGCGTGTGTATATTTTGGCATTTGTCAAAGCATTGCCTCACCGCATTTCATGATATAAAAATGATAAAAAGAACGAAGCTGAAGTATAATTTTCTGCCATTAAAATAATAAGTGACCTCTGGTGTGTCATTTGTTAAACACCTTTTCCTCCTCTCTCTCTACATCAGGTGGAGTACAAAATGTGATACAATTTCCACAGTTAATTTTCGTTTCGGAAAATTAGCTCTTTTTTCCTTGTCAGATTATATATATATATATATATATATATATATATATATATATATATATATATATATATATATATATATATATAGATATATATAGAGAGATATATATATATATATATATATATATATATATATATATATATATATATATATATATATATATATATATATATATATATATATATTGATATATACATATATATATATATATATATATATATATATATATATATATATATATATCCTACTCTACTGGGCAAAGGTCAGAGGTCAGAGTCCTACTGATCTCCATCATGTTTGAGGACCATACAGGAGACAGCCATGACCAAATTATTGGCCGACAAGTCAAGCCAAAAGAGGCTGGAAAATAGATAGAATGAGTGTGTTCCAGAGTTTTCCTGTGCAGTGCATGTGAGAATGAGCAAAACTTTCGAGTCTTGGGGTCTGTGAGTTCGACCGAGAAAGAATGAGACTATGTGGAAAGACGTTCGAGTCAGTTATCTTCAAAGTAGAAGGTATGCGGGTAGAGTTTAGAACAGCAGTGTTCTTTGTAAGAGTGATTTTAAAAAAGAGAGTGAGGGAACAATACGATGTTTAAAAAGAGGCCGGAGATAATCAGTGAGAAAGAAAGAGTAGATTAAACAAAAGCCCTTGACTTCACCTTTTAAAGGAGAGCTGTGTAAGTAAAACCACCCCAATTGTGTGAGGAATACTCCATACATTTCAAAGGATACCCTTATGAAGAGCAAGAAGTTGTGGGGAGGGCAGGTTGAAGAATTTCTGAAAGCATCTCAAAACGCTCAACCTAATAGAAACTTGTTTACAAAGGGAAGTAACACTTGACCTTCCAAGGAAGATCACGAGAAAAAGAAACACCATGAATATTAGGGAAATATAAAGGAACTGAGTTTTTGAGGAATTGAATACAACCATGTTATCTCGGACTCCTTTAGAAACTCGAGAAAGATTAGATGTTAGTTGATCCAAGAACACCTTCCTGTCATGAGTCATTTGCTTGTAAGACGTCATTCAATATAAAAGGAGCAATGAAAGGTGGAATCGTCAGCATATGAACGGAGAGGTGA
>JABUQX010053965.1:27500-30000 GCA_015478945.1 Trachelipus rathkii | reverse complement strand
TCCTTTTGCGTAACTGGAATTTCGTGACTTAGCAGTAATTTTCCTCGTCACAATTTCAGAACTTTTGTGAATATTTATTTCCTTAAATTTTGATCACAACCTTCGATTTTTTAACTCTTTCAGAAAAACAATCTATTTATTTTATAAAGTATTAACTAAGGCTATGAATTAGTTGGTTCGTCCTACATTACTCCCCTTCCAAGATTGGGAACCAATCTTAAAAAGAAAAAAAATAGCTCCACCACTCAAAAGGGAAAACAACCTTACCTAATTTCCGATAGAGGCTCGTCTTTCCTCCGCCCTTCTCTCATACTCCAATACTCTCCTTTGGACATTCGGTATATCTGGAGCTGGACCTCTAGATCTTGTCATTGGTACCTGGTACCCAATTTCTACTCCTTGTGGATCCACTCCCTGTTCCTCCGATTGGTCCTCTAAAATCATCCGTTCAGGGTCTTCACCCACTTCCCATAACTCCTCCTGAATTGACCTGGGGGTATAGAAAGGAACATTATTAGAATTAATGTAATTACTTTGACTAATATTACATACCTCAACTGGTTCCGGTGTTTCCTTTCTTGAGACCATGTCATCCTCTTCACTATCATTCGCTATGTCCCCTACAAGTGTGTAACTGCCATCTGGAAATCTTAATGACCTCTCGAACCTTTGTAAATTAAATTCCTTGTCTGAACCAACATCTGACTGTGCTGAGTCCAACCAATCCACTAATTCACTTGCGTCAATAGGCGATGATGTCAGCTCTATCTCTGTTTGGGTCATTTTATCTTCTGTTATGGCTTCAGTTTGTGTGGCTATATTTTCCTTGTATTTTCTATTATAGCATTCATATTAATATTATTCAATTTTATCATAAATCTCAGCAATGGTGTTATATTAAGACCTTGCCTACCTTGATCTTGGCTTCTTCCTTCTGCATAATACACTCCTATCGTTGTGTTGATTATGTTCAACCCTTTATCCCTCATCTTAGGTATCCTTTGTGGTAACTCGGTTGTAGTATCTTCAGCCTGTTCACTTACAAATTCTTTGGCTTCTGGGTCCAACACCACACAACCTTGATTTACCGGGCTGGCTCCTGACAAACTCATTATGGCTTCTGTGGATCGCTCCGACTTGTTCCCGGCAGTATGGACGGAGCGGATTCGTTTCCCGAAACTCGTTGCGTCTTTCTCTTCTTTTTCAATTCCTCTATCTCTCCTCTTAAGGGACAAGTGTCTCTCCAGTGACCTGTTTCTTCACACAAGAAACATCTCCTTTCAAAGGGTCTTCCTTCCTCCTGCTCTTGTCTACTTGTGTCCTGTCTCTCCTGCTGTCTGTAGTTGTTTCGAGGACCACACTCCCTTGTCTGATGCTCATCACTACCGCATCTTAAGCACCATCCTCTAAACCTCCAACAATCTCGTTTCATGTGTCCTATTTTGTTACAGCAATAACACTTTGGCCTCTCATTTTCATATGTTCCTCTATTTGTTCTTCTTGTACCTGAATCTCGCTGGTACACCACTGGTTTTCCATATCGCACTTTGTCTGCATATGTTTTCCTTTCATCTCCCTCATTTTGTAGGGTTGCCCATATTGGGATTGCCTCGTCCCTCGACTCCTCCTCATTATCATTCAGTTTATCCTCATCCAATGCCCAGTTCAATATGTCCTTCCAGCGGACCTTAACACTTTCTTTTTCACCTCCCATTCTTATTTTGAATCTCCTAGCTATTCCTTTTGGCAAGCAATTCAAAAATTGTTTTTTTAACACTTGCTTGTCCCTATCCTCTTCTTTGGTAGCTGCTTCATATGTGGTTTGCACCCTGAGTGCAAATTCTGCTAACTTTTCATGTTTCCTCATCTCCATTCTCCAGAACTCCTTCTGCAAATCTATTTGTTCGCTCTCTTTTTCTTCCTTGCACCAACTCTTTAACCTGGCTATAATGGTATTATAATTTATTTTAGCCCTATAAATACTATAATACGTTCTCAAAACTGGGCCCTCCAAAAAATTTCTTAGCTCTACCACCCAACGGTTCTTATCCTTCCCTAATTGTTCCTTTGCATACCTTTCGAAATCTTCTAGAAAGGCATCAAATTTCTGCACTTTTTCTTTACCATACTTTAGGGGTTTTACCGCCTTTACATTTGCCCTACTAAATGATTTCATAACTTCTATCATTTCTCCTGCTAATATAATAAAAATCCTACTGACTGCTTTCTGATGTTCCACTCCTGATTCCTCTAGTTCTACAAGTTTCTTCAACCACTTTTTCCTCCCTTGTCTGGCTCACTTTCGGCTTCGGATTCATGTTCTTCTGTTGAACTATTTTCTACTGTATACTTCCTGTCTGTCCTTCTTTTTCTGTTTCTCCTCTTCTTAGTTTTCTTTTTACCTTTAGTTTTGTCAGAGTCGGTTTCGTCCTCAAATGGGTCACTCATTTCCCTATCATAGCCACTCTCCTCATCAGTATAATACTTTGCCTTCTTTTTC